>VURO01046760.1:5372-18552 GCA_015108175.1 Pelvicachromis taeniatus | reverse complement strand
CACGAGCGTCAGGAGTGTCTGAAGCTATATTGACCGAAGGCTCAAGTCTTCATATCCTTTTGTTAAAAAGATATGGCGATTCGAAAAAGCCTCCCGTTAGAGAAGTCCAGCTCTGATTCTGAGCAGTCTCCATTGTGTGTCAGACTTTGTGTTGCTCTGAGGCGATTTGCCAAATATCTGTAACTCCCACAACAATGATAGTGACAGTTTCTGAAAGCCAGCAAATATACCTACATTTTGATGTATATTTTGTGGGGGTTGAGTGACAATTGAGCAAGTAGCAACAAGTTGTTTGGACATGAAGAAAAGATTGACTAAGCTAGAGTGTGCCACTCTAAGCTCACTTCAAAGGAACGAAGGTTCCATGTTCGGAACTTTGACGAATGCCCATTGATTTCAATACAGAAAAAATAAGTGCATAAAAATCTTATTATCTCAAAAAGTATAACAGTAATAACTACCAAGAGATATAGCGCCCATCAGCAGACATAGCAGAATATATTACAAGTTGAATGGTGAAAATCGGACAAAAACTCTGGGAGGAATTAGCGTCCAAAAAATTTGTCAACTATACCTTTTTGGATCACTAATGTTTGAATGCTTCTTTTAAGGATTCACACAACTAGCCCACTTGGATGTGAAGCTATTTAGCTGTCTAATCAAATGCACCTTTTCAGAAGGCAAGACAGCAACACTTAAGCACACTGGACAGACTTAAAGGTTGCTTAGGTGAGCAACTAATGTGTAGAATAAATTAAATTTTCTGTGAAGTTTGCATTTGCTTGTTTTACCTTATCTTATCAGTATTTGCAGAGATTTCAAATAAGCTATACTATTGTTAAACAAGTACAAGATCATTCCTAGAACATAATTTAAAAGTAGATAGAGCATGGCACAGGACAGTACTTACTGTACAACAAGCTTTTACAAATTGTTCATGAATCTAACATTTACATGCTTACCAGTTTTTACAATTAGAGCTGCCTGTCCACAGCTCCCTATCCCATACTCTGTAACTGTGTATACTTCAATCCTGTATTTCCGGTGAGATTCCAGCCCTCCAATTTCTGCAGTATAGGACCTCAACCCAGATGACTTGGAGATGTTTGTCATGCCAACTACACCATCTTGTTTCGAAGACATGTCTTCATATAGTACAACAAAAGTCCAGCCAGCCACAAACGATGCGTCTGGCAGCATCCAATGAACACTAATGCGACTGGCTGTAATGGGACCAACAGTGATATTTTGAGCCGGATGAGGTCCTGTAAGAAAGGCAGTGTAAATATTAAAAGTCAGCCTCTATTAATACAATATTCTGTGAAATGTGTAAGTGGTTATCAGTAGACTCACTAGTATATGCAATTAGTGTTTGTCCCAAGCTCCAGGCGAAGCCAGGAGGGCGAGAAGCTTGAAGGGTGAAGGAGTAGATGCTTCCTGGAGATAAACCTGCTAAAGTTACACCTCTAGAAGAGATTGAAATGGGGACCCTGACAATTTTTTTAAGAGTGCTGTGGTTCTTTGTGCCCGCTTGGTCCTCTTGCTTAATTTGTCCATCTTCTTCACTTTGATCCCATTCTCTGTATTTTTCCTCTTGGTACTGCAGGAATACCTCAAATGATGAAAGAGCAGGTGAGTTACAGAGTGACAGATCACTCCAACGAAGCTCCACCAGGTCCTCTGTCACCTGAACCAGGTCAAATGCGAATGAGGCAGGAACTAAAGGTGCTGTAAAAGAGGAAAAAGGCAATATCTTAGAAAAAATAAGTGACAGAAGTGCTCTCAAATTGCACGGTTTGAATCTGTAAGTGCTGTGCAATATCACAAATGAGATGTGGTGATACTCCCAAATTATATATTGCACATGACTTATGCATTACAACAGTTAAATATTATATTCTGGCTAATAAACGGGTCGTGCACAAGTTATTTACTTTGATATTGGCAGATAAAGGGTAGGGGGATGTTACAGAAGAATGGAGTGAGAAAATATCCCGGCCCTGTGGCATTTCTCTGAAAAGCAAAGCAGTCCGTCTGGTTGGCTGGTAGCAGAGTCTTCATGGTGTTTGTTCGGTTATATGATGAGCCATCAGACCAGAGAGGTCGGCCCTCCTCCTGTAGGGCAAGAAAGAGACAGACATCACCAGTCAAATGCTATTTAAGTATGAAAAACAAACTTTCCCTCTGAAGGTTAACTGCTGCGGTGAAGCTTTGTCAAAGTGAACAACATTTTGTGAAAAACCTCCCTCTTGTGATATCCAGCACTTCAGCGATGGCTTGCAGAGTTTTTCTAACTAAATTATTTTGACAAAACTTCAGAAAAATCCTGCCAGGAATATTTTTTGAACAATTTAGACCTCCCTCGTTGAGCATATTTTACATTTTTTCATAAAAACATATTCATAATTACCTAAATGAAAAACCTTATTTTAGTCACAGGGTTTGATTTCAAGTGTGGTAAAAACTTTTATGCAGCGAAATTGTATTTATACAGAAAAAAAAGTTTAAATTTAATGTCATGCAGCACACGTTCCACAAGCACCCAACCCTGGAGGATATTTAAGTGCATGTTTTTCCAATATATTTAATCAAAATGTTGTGTTCTTTTGTTTTTAGAAAATCCTCTCTAAGCACTAAGTGCTCAGTTATTCATGACAACTCTCAGATGTGAATCTTTGTTATTGTTCTGACAGCACAAAAATGAAAAATTAAAGTCATTATAAATGCTGCTTTTTTAAGGATTAAAGTTGTTTTTAAAATATGTTCATGCACACCTGCTGGTCATTAAGTCCAGTCCACAGGAGCAGCAAGTTGTTCTGGGACAGGAGGTAAGAAGACATAAAAACCAGATCTTCCAAGCTGTTCAGGTTAGCCAGATGACTTCCAGCTGCAAGGTCTGAACATCTGTGCTGTGCATCACTCCAGGTCAAGCCTGTTCTTCTCACAATGTAGCAGCTTTCCCCAACGGCCATCCAGCTTGGTGGGCACTGAGCTGGAGAAAGATATTACAATCAGCTTACAGCACAAATTCCTGACTGCAGTCACTTTAAAGCATAATAATTGAGCTGCGGTCACGCAATCACAGGATTACTAATGTTCACGATACCTGTTTCCAGAAGGATTCTGAGTCTCTGCTTCAAGGTCATATTAAACTGTTTGAGGTATGTAGTCACTGTGACTTTGGCCTTGAAGCGTGTGCCCGGCTGCAAACCTTTCATTGTGTACTGGGATTTTACTTCTGAAGAGTTTGTGTTGAAGATGCGCACGGCAGTTTTTGTGCGTGTGTTGTACAGGCTTATGGCGGACAGGGTCTGCAACCTGTGAAGTTTCCATGTCAGAAGGGCGCCGGTGGTTGTGCTGCATACATTAAAGGAGGAAAGGGACACTGGAACTGTTGAGACACAAAAAGGGACGAGGTGTTAACGTTATTAAACACGATAGAAATACAACACGTGGTGTTTGGATTCAGACTTCACAGACACTCACGGAAGTGAAAGGTCTTTGTCTCGAGCACCGCATCACTCCTGCGGGCTCTCAGCGTGACGTTATAGCCCTTCTGATCCTCAGCCATTCTCAATAATATCCCGCAGTGATGGGAGCATGTTGAGTTATTGAAGCTCTTCACATATACCTGCAAAGATGTGACAAAAAGTGAGAACAGAGTAAACTTTATCAAAACAAACAAAACTTAATAAGACTTTCACAGCCATTTTTCACCATTACTAGTGTTCTTACCAGATGGTCACTTGCAGGTCTGCAGGTGACCGTGTAGCTGTCCGGATCTTGACTGAAGGGCTGAAAAAGAACTTCAACCTCAACAGTGCTTGAATGTTTTTCACAGGTTAGCGAGACCACCTGTGGAAAGGGAATGAGATTAAATGTCTGCTGAATAATTAAACGTGTCTAAAATTGCCATGTAACATTGAAATCTTACTGATGCAGGAAAATAACTGAACCTATAAGACCCAGAATGCAGTTTTTACTTCTTTCCAGATACCTGACATCGTGCGGGGTGACCTTACCTGACACAAACTTGCTAATAACCACAATCGCTGTGTTTGACCCATTGGGAATCTCAATCCATCTCATTTAGCACACCTTGCAGGAGGGTCACTGATCCACATGGGCACATGCAGTCACTTCCACGCCCAGACACAGCAGATCCTTCCTCTCTTCAGCCATTGGTCGCGCAAAAAGAAAATCCAAGCCAGCTGTGCGTAAACATCAGTTGTGGAAAGTCCCAAACTATTTTGGTCGCTGACGCAAAACTGAAGAACAAGAAAAGTTAACGGGTTGAAACTTTGTCATTTTCTTTCGTGAAACTTTTCAAGTTTTACTTAGTTCAGTTACAGCTGCCTCGACGTGTTAATGTAATGCCTGGGGGAGAGTCTCTTAGTTTGACTTCACATTTACGCGGAGCCAAGACTTTGAATTTAGCGCGCACTCAAAGCTCAAAGTTCCCTCGAGAAGCAAGCCTTGAGTGAGGAAGGAGGCAGTCTTCCTGGGTTTGTAGGAGGAGAGAGAGGGGGAGAGAGAGATTGTGTGTGTGTGTGTGTAGTTCAACCCAAATTTGTTCTGCCTCTTTGTCGGGATAAGAGCACTTTACCATGACAACCATGGGCACACGGCCACTCCAGTGCTGGGCTCCTGAGGAGGGGGGCAAGTAGGGAGATGGTGATGTGGGGCATACTGAGGGGAGAAGATGTGGTGGGATTTTGTGAGCAATTGAGATGTCTCTCACTGGGAAAGCCGCCCGCCATGCTTCACACCTCTGGAGTAACGGTCAAGCACTCGGTTAGAGCAGACAGTTCATGACTGTTTTCACGACTTTATTTAACCTCTAAAATAAGCATGTGCTGCAAATTGCTCCGAGCATTGCAGTGGTAAGAATGGTTTGGCTCTGAGGTGGGGTGTGGTGGGAGCGCTGGCCCATGTGGAATGACAGGAATGTGAAAGGGAGAGATGATTGACAGGCAAAGAGCTGACTTTACTAAGAGCTTCTGTTGTGAAGAGGTGACTCCCACGCAGCAATAACCTCTGAGAAGTGAGACACAAATATGTGTCAGCACCATTAATGCTGAACCATGATGAGCATGTGTGTAATAATGGAAAGAGCAAGTGGAAGGGAGTATTACAAACACGGCAGGTTATGAGGACACAGTCGGTTTTAGACAACAGCAACTGTTAAATCTTTTATTAAACTAGTGCAAAAACTAAAAAGAGGGCAAAATCACATTTGAGAAAGAAATTCAACTTTTCTAAGACAACAAGGCCTAAATGAATCTTATAAGACAAACCAAAATTCATATACAGTGTTTAAACACAACGGCTATTAAAAAAAAAAATGCAACAATGTGCTCATATACTGTAGGATAAAAAGCTTAAGGTACCATCAGCTGAAAGCACTAGAAGCTGAATGTGTTGGCACTGCAGGACTTAAAGAAAATAAGGCTAAAGTGCAAGAAAACTATCTGAAAAACAACCCCCCACCCCCCCATCGTTTAGTTACAACTAGAGAGAGGACTCAAAGTCAGTGTTGTAAAGTGTATTAAGACAACAACAACAACAAAAAAGACATGGCTGGTTTTCATCTTTGTCCATTAGTAAAACAATATTCAGATATCCCCCGACCCCACCCTGTTATTTAGACATTCTCTTCACTTGTCTTGCTCTCATTCAGTTGTTTTTAGTTCCACTGGCACGAACAGTCCAGAGGCTCCTGGAAGTTGTACTCCACGACTGTGGCATTGCGAGAGCAGTAGAGTGCGACGGAGCGGGTTTGCAATCCACTCTCACGGCAGCATTTGCAGAATCTGGCATGACTGTTGATGTTAAAGTTGAATATGGTGGCTGACGGACATTTCCCGTCGCAGGAATATACTGTAACCTGCAAGAGGAAAAAAACGTATATTTATGAAAACAATCACTAATTCTGTTATCACAGACTCCTCCGCATTTTCACAATTGAACGTCTCCTCTCTCTCTCACCGGTGCATTGCTCCTGCAGTCATCTTTTCTAATGGTAGTCCGAATGGCCACACGCTTACATGTCTTGCCATCCTCTTTACCTGCAGACATTTTCACACAGACTAACGCTCAGGAACAAATATAGGATCCTCAGAGTAATCACAGCTCCTTAACACACAGCTCTCTATTTTTAGAGAAGCGTTTATGCACAAAACTGATGGTGAATGCACACAGTGATGATAATATGCTCACTTTCAAATGCACTTTAATCATTACACTACAGAGACTTCACATGCACACTGAAATGCTTATTCAGTTTGGCTCTTTGTTGCTCAGCAGTAGGCGCTTACTTTGATTGACAGTTGGGTGATGGGTGGGGGTGTGGGACACAGGTCCCCCAGCAGAGTTCCACTGAATGCCTACTGACCTGAATTTAACCTTACTTTTAAACCAATCAAAGTTAGAATTCTGTGTGGGCCTGAAATGCATGAAAAAAATAGAGGCTCTCTGCTTCGACTTAACAGGTGTGTGTGCAATACTGAAGCTTATAATATTTCACAAGTGTCATTTTTATTTTATTAAGGCCTTTCTGCTACAAATAACTTAAGATGCTTTGCAGGTTACATTGTGTTTTACCAATTTGGGAGAGGAAATGAAAAGATAAGACACACAGACACTGAAAAAGACATTAAAAAAAACGTTTACACCGTACACAATCAGAATTTGAAAATACAAGGGAATGAGTCACTGAGAGCAAGGATGTCAAAGAATCATTGCAAGTCGGAATAGTGCAAGATGGTGGTACCTGTGTCACAGTTTGTACTACCAGTAGGCGTTACAGGATTAACGGTAAATGGTAAAACACCCACTCCAGAACCTGGAAGCATCGTTGGCACCGCAGCCGTCCGGTTCAGAGAACGTCAGGAGAACACAAGGTCATGTTTTGTTCAGAAAGCACAGTTTAACGTCACACACAAACACACAGTGGGTGGAATCAGAGCGGCCGGCATGCACATGGACGCCGCATCTTTTTCGGGTCACTCCGGGCAGCCAGCCAAGGAACGCAGTCATTTGATGTACTACAAAGCTCAGCAGGGCGAATGCTAACCCCTGCGCCACCTCACATCTTCAGCGGTAAAACGCTCACTGTGTACACCTCACCTGGCCAAACAGCAAGAACACTGCTAAAGCAGGCAAGCGGGCAAGGCTGCAATGCTGACTCCACAGAGAGAGGAAATCTCACCACTCTATGTTTATCACAAATTTAATCCACATAGGTCAGAAGACACTTTAACTCAAACGTTTTTCCAAACCATCAAGGATAGCTCAGAGATGTTCACCTATAAAGTACAACTTCAGGAAGTTGTGAGTGTAGTGTAGTATATCTCTTTGAATGTATTGCTTCGTTAATTACTTGAGGTTTCCAACAAGTATTTCATCCGTTTATGCTGTGGTAGCTCTTGAATATGTCGACAGAAGGTTTTGGGGACACCAGGGAAAGCAAGGGACTGTGAAATGTACTCATAGGCCAACAGGCTTTATGTTCACCCTCTACAAAAGGCCACACCCCAACCATTCAGCCAATAAGCCCATCCACTGCCAAGCAACAAGGCGCTCACCCCTCTAATTGACT
Organism: Pelvicachromis taeniatus; assembly: GCA_015108175.1. Taxonomy (NCBI): domain Eukaryota; kingdom Metazoa; phylum Chordata; class Actinopteri; order Cichliformes; family Cichlidae; genus Pelvicachromis; species Pelvicachromis taeniatus. The sequence continues at coordinate 10,952 of VURO01046760.1, read as the reverse complement.
GCTCAAAGCGACACCAGAATAAATGTAAAGACTCACATGTCCTGCAACAGCCATCCACATAGCTCTGAACAACGCCGCCATTCTGCAAGAAAGAAGATAGGAAAGAAATACTAAAAGTTTCACGTATAAGAACAAATATAAAACTGAAAGATTTTAGATAAAAAAATGAGGCATCAGGAAACTTACACTTAGATATAGATTATAAGTAGCAGTCCTAACCTGAACACATTCTGTATCATTGAAAGGTGGGCAAACCACCCCGGAGGCGAGTATCACGGCTCCCACCGCAGAGTCCATGCAGTCGTAACGTGTGCAGTTCTCCACCCAGGAACTCCCTGCCTGCACACGCAGTCAGAATTAGCACTGCTCAAGATTTTACTTTGATTGCACTTGGATGTGGATCTGCTCAGTCTTACAGTGAAAAGCTCCATTGTCCCGTTTTCATTAGTGAAAGTACAGGAGATATTTTTACAGGAACCGCAGCACACCTGAGGGTCTGTAGACGGTACGTACACCTGATGCTGAAAAGTTGAAGGAGAGGAGGACCAACAGAAAAAAAAAAAAGAATATAAGAGGATGAGGTGTGGCACAAATGCCTCAGCTGAGATAAAACTGCAGGATTTTACTCACATTTAAATATACTGAATACAGAGACGATAGTCAAATGAAAACTTTGGTAATCTCCTCTTCAACCAAACTATAAGTTGGAGCTTGGGAGGGAAAGTAAACTCAAATATAATAGCCGTGATATGCAAACTGATGAAAAGTTTTCACATACGTATTTGACATGCTGTTAATTACTTTGGAGCTGACTCTTAGTAAAAGTTCAGTAAATGTAAAGGTTAATTATGGTAGCAATCACCTTTCTGTTTCTGTGAGTTCCCAGCAGAGAGAACAGAGGGGTTATTTTTCACTGACAGTCTGTTACTACCACCGCTAAATCAATACTTAAAGGCTTTTCCTGTAGTGCTTTTCTCCTTATGAAAGGAACACAGGGAAATTGTCTGATCGACAATTGATTGGATAAAACAATATTGACCAATCAAGTGCCCTGAGATTATAGCTCCATTGGATACATACTGGTCCACATTTTTGGGAGCAGTTGACAGACGTGATTTCCATGGCATAATAACCCGAGTCTGGATCTTTATGCTGCAGGCAGTGGACAGTGTAGCACAGTTCTCCCTCAAAGTACTGAACCAGAGACTGGCCCGGTCCCAGCGCTGTCACCCCTTGGAAAAGACACACCTCTGCCTTCTCTGCACACACACAAACATAGAAGAAATGATTATGCTGCGTGTAAAAAGGGAACTACTAAAGTTGTTGGGCATTTTGGAAATGAAGTATCAGGTGTCTGTGTGCTTTCAGTCACGTTACACATACGGCATGTATGCTGAGGACAGCCACAGTTGGTGCTGCTGTCGGGAACCTCCACCAGTACCTCCCCCTGAGAGAAAAACAGATTGCTGACTTAACTGAATTTGCTCACTTTTCCTCCTCCTTGCAAAAAACAAAAAACAAAAAACAGATTAGACAGTGACTTCTGTCTGATTCAGCTTTTTGCTGACTTACCACCTGACAGATGGGGAGAGAACTGTCCTCGCATTGGCATTCTGGACGCGAAAGAAAAAAAGTTGAAGAGGAAGGTAGTGTGAGGTTTACGCAAAGGGCATGACAGGCTTAGCAGCTTTTGAGTTTACTGCAGTCATCAACACAGAAGTGAATTGACAAGTAATTATTTGGATGAGTGTGCACACGCGGGTGTGCATGTGAATGTGTGTGTGTTCTCGAGTGTGTACCACAGTGATGCTGAGGGCAGCAAAGCCCGGGAACGGCAGTTTGGACCAGAGAGAGACCAGGTGCACAGCTCACAGATGATTCAGGGCACAGACTGACATCACAAACTGCAATGAAAGGAACAGAATATGAATATTACTCTAAAGTCTGATAGAAACACACACGCACGCACACACACACACAAGCCAGCTCTTGTAGTTTACCACAATGGTACTGTGGACAGCAGCTGTTGGTGGTGTTCAGATCCACAGCCAGAATTTCTCTGTTTGAGCAAGTTGGAATGGGCTCGATACATGACTCACACACTGCTCAGAGAGAAAACAAACAAGAAAATTCACAGATTTACTGCTGCAATTAAAGGGAGCTCAAACCAGGCAGGCCTGTACACAGCAATTTAAACTCACCACACAGGTAAGAGTAGCAGCAGGACTTTTGTCCCCTGACCTCAACGAGAAACTGATCTTCCCTGCACTCTGGGGTAGACACAGGAGGGCACGCCATGGGGTCACACTCTGAGGAAGAACATTTCGTGAATGAAACCGTTTAATCCAAATGTTATATCTGACAGAAAGTTTATAACACGTAATGATGTAAGTTTGTCCTTACCACAGCGGTACTCTGGACAGCAGGAAAGTGCGCTGTAACCGATCACTAGCCTGTTCCCATTATCACAAGGTGGAGCTTCACTGTCACAGATGGTCATGTTGCACTCTAAGAAGTAGTGAAGCAAATTTAATGGGTATTACTTTATATTGATTAAAATGATTTTTGGTCTCTGAAATTGGTGTAAATCAGTGTAGTATACTTTGTGAACTATTTGAGGATACACTTTTATTAAGCTATCGAACTGGTGAAGCATCATCAATGTCCCATCTCACTATAATAATACGCAAAATCTCTCGTAACAGTCCTAAAGTCCTCGTAAAACATGTGAGCTGAGCAACCAGATTTGGCACACAGGTGCATTTTAGGCCTCTGTTTTTTCTTTATTTCCGATATTATGACGTCATCCTACAAAAATGATACATTTGTATTTGTTTATCTATTTCTGCACTTCTAACACCTTATAAAATCATCATATAATTTTATTTAACAACAATAACAGCTTCAAAAGGAGAATTATGCATGATGTCATCTCATTGCCTGGCAATCCCCTAGTCTAAATTGACCTGTTTTAGCCTTTCGTAATACTGTTTTCTTTTTTAAATACAATTTTTGGCCTTTTACTGGCTTTATTAGATAGATACAGTGAAGAATGACAGGAAAGAGAGAAGGGGAGACATGCAGTAAAGGGCAGCGGGTCGGACTCGAACCCGGCCGCTCTCAGCCATGCGGCATATGGTCGCCTGCTCATCTAACTACCGTAATTTCCGAACTATAAGCCGCTACTTTTTGCACAAGCTTTGAACCCTGCGGCTTATTGTCCGGTGCGGCTTTTCTAAGGTTTTTTCATCATTTTTGTGACATCGTAAGAGGATTTGTTTTGGTTTGTTCCGCCATTTTGCCTGGCGGAAAGGCATGTGATCAGACACCGAAAAGAGTGATATGTTGGTCACATGTCCGTCCGCCAGCCAAAGTAGTGCCATACGAATTAGCGCAAAAGAAACTAGATTAGCAAGCTGGCTCTCACTGGCCCTGTACCCATATCTGCAGCAGGTCTCCAAGGTGAACAGCCTCTGGCATGTTAGAACAGGGCAGCTAAGGGAAGTCGGCAAGTCAGAGCCATAACTTCAGGATAAGGATTGGCTCTAAGGGCTGGGTCGGTCGGGCGGTGGTGCGCGGCCCACTTCGTGGGGCTCTTCCGAGTCGCTCCGTCGCCCTCCCCTCCCCCGTTGAGGCGGGTTGTGCACCGCGCCTACTAGCCCGCGGCTACTAGCTACTAGCCCGCTCGCTAGCGCTACTAGCCCGCTAGTGCACCTGCGGCCGGGCTACTAGCTACTAGCTCGCGGCTACTAGCTACTAGCCCGCTAGCGGAAAAATGAACAAAATATGATTTTTTTTTCATAATTTCAAGTTGTGCGGCTAATATTCAGGTGGGCTTTGTAGTCCGGAAAATACGGTAGGCATTTTAGCATGGTATGTGGTGGCTGACTCGACCATAGATGTTTAAATATTTAGCTTTACACCATTAAAAAGTATATTTGTACTTTTGGCCTGTATCAACAGTTTTCCCTTCATAATCACTCTAAGTGAGATTTCCTTGTTTATAACTCATCCACCTGGATAATTGCATTAGGAGTGTTGGATCTTTGACCGACATTACTCCGCTATTACTCTGAATCATGGCACTAGGACGACGTCTTCACTGTAAGTGTGCCTGTGTCGGAGTCTTTTGGAGAATTTTATCTGAATATATTACAGCTTGCTGGAGTACACGCCAGCCGTCCAAAAAACATCGTCTTCACTTTTGCTGTTATATAATCCTGTCCAATGTGCATGTATGGTTTCTATGCTGATAGCTTCATCAAAAAGTGCTGACTTTTGGTTTCAATAAACCAACATTGCAGTAGCCAAAACACTAACACTGAGCCTTTAACATGTATATCATTATTATTATTATTATTGTCATTATTATTATTAATCCAGCCATCTACCATCAGTCCAACAAACGACGATTGCTGATATATTTGGAGAGCTTTCAGACACTTAAAAAGAAAATCCTTTTTGACTGGGATGGATTTTATGTTTATTTTTAATTAATATTTAGAGGTTACAGCCAATGAATACTTGCTCTGTCTTAGATTTCAGGACACAAAACAGCTTATTAAGTTATAACTTAACCTGTGTCTCAGATAAAAGATCAAATTAAGCTTTATGCAGCATAAAATATTGGACAGTATTCAATTCAATTTTATTTATATAGTGCCAAATCACAACAACAATCGCCTCAAGGCGCTTTACATTGTAAGGTAGACCCTACAATAATACATACAGTGAAAAACCCAACAATCATATGACCCCCTATGAGCAAGCACTTTGGCGACAGTGGGAAGGAAAAACTCCCTTTTAACAGGAAGAAATTTCCGGCAGAACCAGGCTCAGGGAGGGGCGGGGCCATCTGCTGTGACCAGTTGGGGTCAACGTGTTGCTTAAAACATATTTCTGCTCATTGCTGTCAGATATGCTGGAAACCAGCATCAAAGCCTCTATTTGTTGGCTTTTGGTAGAAAATGTTGTGAAAGTTTTAAAAGAAGCAGTGGGTGAAAGTGACACTTTTGCAGTTTGTGATAAAGTAAACTGAACTGATAACACACAGAGTCAGAATGAGGCTGTGTGGACAGCAGCAAATACTGCGTCCATGTGAACAAGCAGACGATTACTGCTGAGCAAACACAGACGCTCAGCTGGACGGGCCATGGAGCTGGATGATGGACAGATGCGCAGCAGCAGGTGGATGGCACGAGCTGAACATTTGTCTTTGTGAGGACCGCTGTGAGTTTAGATGTTGTGAGGACACGTTGTCCTTAGTTTGGGACCTCGGGACTTGTTTGACATCCAGAAATTCTGACGTGGGCTCATTTATTTGTGGAAATGAGAGCGCGAGGAAAGCTAAATCAGTAGATATATAATTAGGATTTTTTTATTGTGTGTTTATTTACAGCAGCATCTAAATATGTAAATATTATCAAGAAATGTCCAGTCAACTTGTGTTGGAAGACCAAAGAGAGTTAAATCCCAGTGGACGGTCCGGTTCCTGGTTATTTATGATTCATAAATAGGAAACAAAGCTGTACAAACACTTTGAGACTTTTGGCTTGGAACAAACTTTAAAAAAAACCTGAG
>VURO01046758.1:5032-22927 GCA_015108175.1 Pelvicachromis taeniatus | reverse complement strand
ACTATTCAGACTGCAGTAAGTAATATTTTGGAAATGCTGGTTGGGTGTTATAGAATGGGGACGTGCACAAACACACTAACCCAGTTTAAGGGAAAAATATTATGGTAGCTTACAAAAGAGACGCACTGTGAACTGGGCCCACCCTCTGTGTAAAACAACAATTTAGCCGACACACTTTGTCCTTTCACTTGTGTCCTGTTATTCAGGGTCCCATATAATTTCTTCAGAAGTAAGTACCCATATTTTCTAGATACTGTGCCAGTACTGTGTGTAAAATGCCATCAAAAATTCAATTAAGTGTTATACTTATTTCTCACCTTTCTTTCTCCATCTAATTTTTAAAGATTGCTGTGTTAAAAAACATATATATTGTGCTACAATGCTGTTTTGTATTGTTTTGGTAAATAAATAGTTTATGAAAATATCACTAAATCTGTTATTTATTCATTTTAATATTAATTAATGATCATGTCTCACCTCTAGTCTTTTTGGTCCTAATTTCAGGTTTCTTCCATGTGTTGTAGATAGTTCAGGATGTTAAGTTTATTAGATTGATACATATATACCAACAATATATACCAGTGTACATCAAAGTGGTTGTTTTCATTCAAAGGCTTTATGGCTTTTCCTATAATGCCTGGTGGGCCGGTCTCTAGTCAAAATGCCCGGGCCAGTCCAGCCCTGCTGGGAATCAATTTGAAACTGCTGTTTATGGTACCAGATTCTCATCTAACATGTTCCTTATGCTTTAACTTACTATTCTTCAGGGGAAGAAGTTTTCAGTGTGTTTTAGTTGTCCATCAAGGTATTGTCTGTTGTCCTATATGTTATGTAATGTAGGTTACTGGTATTTATGTAGCACTTTCATAGTCTTACTGACTACTCAAAGTGCTTAATTTAAGTAGGCGATAAGACTAGACCTTGTTTGCTGCCACACTCCATTTTCCTTGTTGGGATCACATAAGTGAACACACTGTAGCTGTGTCCCAATTCAGAGGCTGCATCCTCCAGAGGCCGCATTTGTAGGCCGGTTACGTCACAGCGACGCGACGTGGCTGTCCCAATTCGAAGGCTGCTCCATATGCGGCCTTCAAATGCCTCCTCCATTTCCCCAATTTGAAGGACGGGTCAGGTGTATCCTCCGTTGCCCACCATACCCCAGAATGCATAGCGCGGCCCAGCCAATTCCAGTTTCCAACACTGGCGGCAGCAACTTTGTTTTAATATTACGCCTTATTACCCACCAGCTCGATCGCTGAGCGGGTCGTCACGGCTCACTAGAGCCCTGCAAGAACAGCGCACCCCCGGCACATCATCGTTTACAACCCCCCGTGGACTTTCACTGCTCAAGTTAAACATGATATAAGTCTCTGGATCACTTAAATGTTAATGTGTGGTTTATTTCAGTGTGTGAAATAGGTATTGTATTTGTTGCTGTTGAACTTGCTGTGAATACGTGAATACGTTCACCTGACAGGTTTTTTATAGTTACAATCGGGCATCATGAATTTATGCAAATGAGTGCATGCAGTGAGGGAGGGGGGAGAGAGAGAGGAAAAACGGTTAGTATAGCGTAGGCAAGACGCTGCAGCAGAGGAGAGCAGAGCCACACGGTTTTCCTACCGTAGTGAGTTGTTGTTGAGGATAAGTTGAGCCCGATTACTCCTGTAAAAAGTTTTTGCAACCTGTGGAATAAATTTTGTTGTATTTTTTACATCGGAGTCCCGTGGAAGTTTATTATTTTCCTCTTCAAGTAACGTACACGAGTGAAAACACGGGAAACCGGTCTGGTGGCTATACACAGTGTTTTATTTGTTCCTGGGTAAATCGGTTTGGCTCAGATGAAAGTTTCCACACAGCTGAATGAACGTCAAACAGAAAACTGATTAAACAAGTGTGTGAGAGTGCAGAATGTACCCCAGTGTCCTGTTATATTTTAGAGAGCAAGGAGCAGACAGCAGAGTTTATAAAACTCAGCCGAGACAACGAACACCTTTTCGCCTGTGTTTAAAACTCAGCTGCTGTGGGTTGGCGGTACAGCGACAGTATGCATTTCTTAATCTGTTACACATGATGGAGAGTGCTTTTTCCCTTTTATTTCTTAGTTGGTACATTTTGCTGTGGATGCTGTTCAGGGATTACCATGATTGACACGTTCTATTGTTTTCTGTCTGTTAGGACAGTTCTTGAGAAGATGGGCCTGCAGGGAGCTTTATTTAGATTAGAAACAGAGCGAGTGTTTCCGCGGCATCCTCATGTCATGGAGGAGGAGGAAGTGGTAAGGGCGGGAACAGCTGGTGACGTAAATCTGAAGGCTAGACCGTCCCATTTCACAAGCCTCGTACTTCCGGCCTTCTCTGTCTTTGGAGGACCCGGCCGTGGTAAACCGCGAAGGCCGGGTCCTCCGGAGGATGCAGCCTCTGAATTGGGACACAGCTATGGTGTCTCTCTCCTCACAGGCTGAATCTGCCATTTTTTTTCTTTGTTTCTATGTTCTCATCTTTGTGCAGCAAAAGGCCCCGGAGCCAGCAACACCTGCTGATAATCACACACACCTGTTGCTGATGAACCCAGAAAAGACATTAAACAAAGAATTCTGAGAATGGATGGATGGATGGATGGATTCTGAACAGAAAAAAAGTCAAACAATGGCTCAAATAAAATGAAATTAAACAGTACCAAGTAACAATGTGATGTTCAAATTCAATCAAGTATGACATTACAAAATCAAATGTATTATATTTGACTTCATGGTAATACATTGACTTGGATCATTTTCATCCATTGGTACAAACGTACAAATGTTGACAGTTTAACACAAATGTTTCCTAAAGAATAAGGAAAACTGCTACTTTTCAAGGGGCCCAGGAAAAAACCCAATTCATTCTTTTGCAAAAACATCAAATGTAGTATTTTATTCACTTTGTGCACTTTGCACTTTGACACAGTTGCTTGACACAGTCAGTGTTCCTCAGGAAAAATTACATCGGAACTGTAAACATTACTTCTTGCATCTTAACACATTTGTTTTTTTGCAAAAATGTTTTTCAGGTCTTCTGGAGCACATATTTAAAAAAGGGAGGTTAATTTCTGTAAATCATTTATTAATCAGACATAAAATCATCTTTTTCACCCAAAAAACACATGTTCAAAGCACCACAACAACCGATATCACACAGAACAGTCACACCATATTAGAGAGAAGCCGTCGATTTAACTTTAAAGTGAAGCAGTTCATATCAAGTTGTAAATTCAAGCTGCTTTTCATATTTTCGGCCACCAGATGTCACCAAAGAGGACTTGGTTGAAACGCTTAGAGTAATCAATTGTTTCTCAATACAAGCTTCATTTAGCCATCAATACCTACACAATAATATTTTTGGGATATTTTATAGGGGCCCATTTAAAAAGTAGCAGTTTTCCTTTTCCTTCAGGAAACACTGTTGTCAAACTGTCAATGCTGTTTTCATCGTTGGATGACTGTGATCCAAGTTTAGGTATTAGCATGAAGTAAAATATACTTTATTTTGTAATATCATACTTAATTGTTGTAATGGATGCACGACAGACCCAACCATGCTTTCCAGCACACTTTAATTAACAGTTGCTGTTTTTACAGACTGCAGCTTTTCAGCTTTTTGAAATGGCCTATGACCTTTCTGTATTTTGCCAATGTGCTGTTAAATGGACTGTTCTGTAGAGAAACTGTGATGGCTCGATGGAGGCTGTGTGCGAGGCAAGGCACGTGCTCAAACGGTAGCTGCCTGGCTGCTGCAACCATGTTGCGTGCACTGTCAGTGGTCAGTGTGCTGACTTTATGTTCATTTCCCCACTGTCTAGCTACCTGCAGAAATTACTTGGTGCACAAGTCAGCGAAGTGAGTCTCCTCCATCTTTATAACAGTCAAAGCATGCAGCTGAAGTTCCCAGTGAGTTGAAAAATAATGTGCTGTTACCCCAAGGCAACTGTGATTACTTAGAGAAATCCAATCGTGCAATAGTGAGTGCAACCGTGTTGGTTTTCCCAAAAGCCTCCTTGACTTTGGCTTTCTCATCCTCATACAAGTTGTGTATCTTGGTGGTGGCTCTCAAAGGCAATTCATACATGCAGTCAGATGCTTTGCAAATTATTTCAAGCAGCCCCTCATCCTCTGCAAAAAAAGTTAATCGGCCTGCAAGCTGTAGCCACCTATTTTGCTATGGCTGTTGAAAGTTTGTTGGTTGTAGAATTGTCCAAACGTCTCCTTCAAAAGCTATCCAGCACGGTCTACCTTTGGCGAGGGGGAGAAGGACTCTCTGCATCAGCTGCTTGGCTAGCAGGTGGCATTTAAGACTGGACGTACTACGGTAATAACTCAGTTCACATCGACAGTAAATACAAATTACTTTGTAACTTTCCCAGTTTCTTTTGGAAACATTTGTTAGATTGTGCAAATGGTTTTCACCAATGGATGACACTGATTTAACTACATCACATTTGACTTTGTAACATCATACTTATTTGTGTTTAAAACTGAAATTTGTACTTCTGATTACAATTAGAATAATTAAAATTAAATGCATAATTAAAATTATGCAACATTCTCTGTCTCTTGTGTCTCAAGAGTATGCTGTTAGAATAGAATGTCTTTATTGCTACTATACAGATGTACAATAAGATGCAGAGTTCCTCCCTGCAAGTAAATAAATGTGTCAACGTCACTGCTCTACATGTATTACTTTATAGGAACATCTTTCTGACAGCTTGATCCTTCGAGCTAGATTTTCCCAATTATTGACTGTTACCATGCACAGGGGAACGTGGGGCTCCTGAAAGACCTCTGCACCATCACTCATAAAGTGACGTTTGCGAAGGTGAGATTGGCAGCAGGAAGCCAGCTGGGAAAGTGACGTACTGGTACCTTACATATTTTAAGCACACTCATTCATAGAAATTCTCATTCAAAAACTGTTTCCAGAGCACCACCTTCTAGGCTGTGGTGGACTAATACTTCAACAACAGAAAGGAACATAGGGTGATGCATAAGAATGGAGGGAAGTGCACACAGGTAGACTACATCTTATGCAGACGGTGCTGCAAGGTAGGACACTGCAAGGTAGTGTCAGGGGAGAATGTAGAAGCTAGGCACCATAGTATGGTGGTCTGCAGGATGACTTTGTAAAAATCAAGAGGAGGAAGTGAATGACAGAAGAGGCAAGGATTAAATAGTGGAAACTGAAGAAGGAATTGAGACAGGCTCTGTCCAATTGGCTAGGAAAGTACAATTCAAAAAGAGCTGCAGGGAAAATGCCAAAATGATGTTTGGTGTATCCTCCAGACAGAGGACAGGGAGGCTTGGTGGTAAAATGAGAAAGTATAGGAACGCATTTAAAGGAATAGGTTAGCAAAGAAAAAGCAAGATTATCAGGGAGATGAAGAAAGTAGACTGGAGTACCAAAACAAAAACCAGCGAAAAGAGAGAGGCTGCAAAGTAGATCGTACGTGAGTCCAAACACTAAAGATGAGCCATAAGCTATGGGAAAGAGTTGTTAGACTAGATTAAGAAGAGAGGTGAAAATCAGTCAGCAGTAGTAATATTTCATGCCAAGACAGCACTAGAGATGTGATGTTTGCTTTGAGAGTGTTGATGGAGAAATATAGAGGTCAGGCATTGCACTGTGTGGATCTAAAGAAAGCATATGTGCCAAAAGAGGAACTGTGGTACTGCATGAGGAAGCAGGAGTGGTTTGAGAAGCTAGTGTGGGACATGAATGAGGACAGCAAGGTAGTGAAGTGTGTGTGGTAAGCGGTTCAAAGTGGCGGTGTGATTACATCAGGGATCAGCTTTGAGCCAATTCTTGTTTTCCAGTGTGATCCGAGGTTGACGGATGAGTTCAGGCAGGAATCTTGAGGTAGTGTGATATTTGAAGATGACGTTTTGACCTGTAGTGAAAGTACTGAGCAATTGAAAGGGAGCCTGGTGGAAAGGTGATTATGCAAGGAGTAGACGTGGTGAAGGTAGATGAGTTTAAATGCCAGGGGTCAACCATCCAAAGCAGGTAGGATGGAGTGGGTGGAGACGAATTCCAGGGCTGTTTTGTGACAAAAGGATAAAAGATGGTAGTCAGACCAGCTTTGACGTGTGGTGTGGAGATTGTGACAATAACAAAACAACAGCACCATCACAGAGAGGCCTTGCTGGAGCCAGCAGAGTGGAAGATGTTAAGATCGTCTTTGGGAGTGACCAGAATGGCCAAGATTAAAAACGAGTACATCAGAGGGAGAGCTCGGTTTGAGCAGTTTGGAACCAAAGAAAGAGACGCAAAGATGAGATGGTTTGGACATGTGCAGCGGATAGTGGATATACTGGACAATGGATGTTGAATATGGAGCTGGAGAAGCTTAAATTACTTAAGCATAAAAAGACGTATCAAGCAGTGACATATAATGGAAAAATGCATAAACTCCCATTTAGTAAGGTTAGAAACTCAGTCAGGAAAAAAAAGCCCATGACGACATTTATCATTTCATCAGGTCAGTTGGTATCGTGGTCAAACTAAAAGTACATAAAGCTGACTCCCAAACAGATTGTTTTATATATATGTATATATATATATATATATATATATATATATATATTCAATGCTGTATTAACTTGCATAGCTAAAAAATAAATTTCTTTGAAATGATTATTGAATGAAATGGTGACTTTAGTATTCAGAAACTTTTATTTTGAAATAAAAAGGTATTAAAAGTATCCATCATGGTTTGTTGCAATGATGTGCTTTTGACCACTAAAAAGCTCACAGAGCCATTACAATAAAATGCTTTGACACAAAATAAAATTGTAAAAAGTCACTCAGCAGTTACATTTCACTGTAAAAACAATGAGGTCTGTTTGTGTCCCAGTGACTGATGAGAGTCATTTTATTGGTACTGACTGTCTGTAAGAAAGTCCTCACTGGGATTATGAAGGGTGCGCTTGACCTTTCTTGGCTTGTTTTTCTTGATGCTGTGTGGGGAGGGCAGCTCTGGAGTCTTTGAGAACTGTGTGGTGAAACTGCAATCAGCTGTTCTCTTTTGTTCCTTCCTGTCAGTTTTATGCGCTTCTTTGGTTGTGATTAAACGCTCGTGACATTGCTCTTTACTCCATAGCGAAACCTTGTGAGCAGATTCCCCTTTTTTCTTGCCATTTTTCCCAGGTGCATCTAAAGATGGATGTTCAAACAGACTTTCTGATTCAGTTTCTTCACTTGCAGCTGCTGGAGTCTCTTGCATATATTTTTCCCTCTTCTTTGTTAACATCGCAGCCTCATCAGAGAATCGTGCATCAGCACTTTCTGATCCTTTCACGGGGGTCGCTGACTCGGCTTCGTTCCTCCTATGTTTCTTTTTCTTCTTCTTCTTCTTCTTCTTCTTCACCCGTGTATCAGACAGGGCCTCCTCACATGTTTCTTTTAGTTCCTCAAAATCTGGTTCCACATCTTTTTCCACACTCTCTTGTTCATCTGACATTTTCCTCTTCTTCTTCTTTTTCCTGACCCTGTCATTAGATTTGTCCAAACCTACGGTGATTTCTGCTGATTCAGCAGAAATGCCAGTGCTGACGCCTGGCTTTTCAGCAGCCACAGATCGCCAAGGACAATGTTTTTCTTCCTCTGAGTGAGCAGCTTTCCCCTCTACATCAGCACAGAGGAAGGAAGATTTTCTCTTCTTTTTTTCAGACAGCTGATCGGAGCTTTGTGCCACAGTGTCATTGGAGCCCTCCATGTTTGACTTTTCTCTCAATTTCTTCTTCTTCTTCTTCTTCTTGGTCACCAGTTGACCAGCATCGTGGTCTTCAATGTCATCTTTCTGTGGATTTTCTTCATCTTCAGGAGTGTTAGATTCATCTCTTTCAGATGACTTTTTGTGCTTTTTTCTTTTTGCAGAACTGTTTTCCTGAAAAGCTTCAGTATTTTTAAAATCTTCACCTTCACCACCAGCTCCAAACTCTTTCTCTGTTCCTTTTTTCTTTTTCTTCTTCTTTGTTGGTACCTCCACATCATTGTGAAGAGATTCAGCAGCGGTATGGCACTGTAACTGCTCGACATCATCCTCATCCTCCCTATTGTTGCTTTCTGTCCTTTTCTTTTTCTTCTTCTCCTTTTCATGTTCTACAGGTGACTTCTTTCTTTTCTTCTTCTTCTGTTGTGAATGAGGAATGTCACTCTCTTCCTCCTCAATGTTTTCGTCATTCACAAACGCTGTAGCACGCTCAACTTCCAGCTCCTGACCCTGGCTCTTATCTTCTTCTGCCCTTTCATGATCTTTTTGGTACTTTTTCTTCTCCTTTCCTCTGTTACAGCTCACTAAATGCACAGAGTCCTCTACAAAACTTCCATCAGATTCAGAGTGTTGCACTTCCTGCCTGACATCTTCTCCTGATGACTTCTTTTTTTTCTTCTTTTTCTGTTGTGATTCAGGAATGACACTGTCCTCCATGATGGTTTTTCCATTAGGATCGAGCATGCTGGCGACCGGTGACAGACAGGGACTCTCCTCCTCCTCCTCAGCGATTTCCTTGTTCACAGATGCTGCAGCGTGCTGAACCTCCAGCTCCTCCTGACTCTGGCTCTTTTCTTCTTCTGCATTTTTGTTTTCTTTGTTGTAATCTTTCACCTTCTTCTGTTGTGAATCAGAGATGTCACTCTCCTCCATACCGTTTTTTTCAATAACCTCCAGCTCGCTGATGGTCTGTGACAGATGAGGACTCTCCTCCACCTCAGCACTTTCCCCATTCATAGACGCTGCAGCATACTGAACCTCCACCTCCTCCCGACTTTCATTATCATCTTCTTCTGCACTTTCATTATCTTCTCTGTCATTTTGCATCTTCTTCATATTGGATTCACTGCATGTAGCAGCGTTATTGGTGTCACTCTGGAAGAAACTTTGGTCTTCAGGCTCCCCGTCTCCCTGCCCTTCCTGGGCACACTTTTGTATGCATTCCTTTGGACTTTGTGGAGGACCGCTGTCATCACTCAGCTCATCCTCCTTTTCTTTTTCCACAGAGCTGTCTGTCTTTCTTCTGTTTGTCTTTAGCATTTCGGTTTGAGCGCGGACGCTTTGGCGTGTCAGCCGTTTATTACTCGTCCCCCTCTCTCTCACAATTCTACAAGAAGGATCTTCGTCGTCAGACCTCTCCAAATCTGAAGATTGTGCATTTCTCAATGACGGTTTCTTAGTTGGTATTTTATGTAACACAACCCCCCATCCTCCTGGTGGCTTCTTACTGTCAGAATTAGTAAGTCCTTCCCTCCACTGTTGTCCTTTACCATTTCTCTTCCTCTCGCTGTACCAGGACTGTGAGTGTCTCACTTTTGATGGCACCACAAAACACTTCTTTGCCTGTCAAATGACACACGAGTTAGGGCCTGTACACACTCATAAAGTGCTCATTGTGGTATCAGCAGCCTGCTTACCACCACTTTCATGTCCTTGTCTCCTAAATTGTCTTCTTCTCCCCTAAGATAGAAGAAAGGAAGTTGTTGAATTACCAAGCATTTCAGCTGTATTTCTTAATGTCTTTAATATGCATTAGTGTATTTCAAAATACTTTACATGCAGCTGATAAACTGGTAAAATGTGTCAAACATGGCAGATTCCACATTCCAATAGCCGCTTTACGCTCTGGTGACAGATTTCCCCTCTCAGAGTCCAGTTGCCACTGCTCTAATGTCCACTAGTCGTGTGTCTTAGTCCACACAGCCCTCCTCTTACTATTGGCTAATTCACACACATCTCTTTTGCCTCAGTTCTGCTCACATTTTGACAGACTTGAGACCTGAGCATTACATGGCTGTCCCAGCAGATGTGAGGCAAATTTCTGTGGGAAGAAAATCATGGCGGACAAAATTTGTGTCCTGTATAACCCACATTTTGGTGAATTTCTCCTGGTAGCACTTCCCATATCTGCTGCCATCAGTATATCCAACTTTGGGCTCTGCAGTTTTGCAATGAAGACTATTCAGTTCTAGATGCAATAGTGGCACTGCTTAGGTAGAAATTCCTCCTTCAAAGGTGAGCTGTGTCTGTTGCTTCAGCTCTGAAAAAGGACTCATCTAGTGGCATAGACGGTTCTTTCCATGCTATGAATTATGCTAGTTGTGTTTCTCGTGGTCTCAAATACATAAAGGATTAAAACATCCCGACACTCATCTTTTGACAAGGCTCGGCAGTTGCTTGAACACTTTTCAAAGAAGGAAAAGTGGCTACTTTGAGGAATCTGAAACACAGCTTGCTTTGTTTGCCATTTTTGTTGACTACATTATTCGGCGGTTTCCAATATGTTACTGCTCCAGCAAACGTGAGACAGAAAAAAAAAAAGATTCCACAGCGTAAAAAGAAGTGAACTGTAGTATAAGAACATAAAAACTACTATGTAAGACTGTCAGAACAGACTGGTGAAAAGATGCTTTAAAGGCAACTAAGGAAATCAGTAAAAAAAAACTCTATTTCAACTTGCATTAAAAACTTTTAAAAGGCTCTGACCTTTTGGTATTGTCAGCACTAGCTTAGAAGTGCTCAGTAAATCTTTTTTTTTTTTTTTTAAATACTCTTTTGGGAGCCTGAGCCAAAGACAACACAAAGCATCTTCCTTAAAAAAAAAATACAACTCTTGGAATAAACTTACTCTGATATTGGAGATATGCATTCTCCATTCACGTCAACTGCTGGTAAATTTGACACCAGGTCCTCTACTGTTTGACAGCTCTGTTGCAGCTTTCTCATGCAATCAAAGAAGCCCCCCATTGAAGAATGCTGGAACAAATAAAAGACTTTAGCTCTAACATTTGCTAGCGTTTGCTGTGACAAGTGAAAGTGTGTGCCGCTGTTACTTATACTTACATGCAGCCTCATGTTTTGCACTTCACTTAAAAAAATGCCCTTGAGCTTCGGCCTCTTGTCTTTGAGGAACGGGAAACTGTACTTTGGTATTCTGAGTTTGATCTTTTTTTTGCTTTTGCTTCTGGTGTCTTGAGGGAAGGCCGAAGGTGAAGTATCATCTTCGCTTTCCTCTCGCTCTCTGGGAGACGTGAGACGACCTGATCGTAGGCTGTGGCGCTGCCGTCTTTCTGACCTCACAGCCTCAGGTACAGGCTTCTGAGTGATGAACAGGCTGTGCGCCGAGTCACTGCACAGACACAATTACATGGTCAGTATGTCAAACTCAAGAATTGTTGCAGTTTTTAAAACATTTTTATGACCTGGGGGCAACAAACGTGTTTTTCTAGAATTTGGTCATAAGCACATCCTCAGATTTGGTGCTCTACAATCACCGGCTACTTTGTTAAGCATACTTTGATTGTACTGGTTAACTTACAACAACTGACAACAAAATACTTTTTGTTCTATATAATATGGAGTTTGATCTCTATGGTCTTTGTGATGTGACTCGTTATCCAGCTGGAAGCAGTTATCAGAAGATGGCTTTGACTTTAGTGATAATTGGATGGACAAAGTCAGCAACAATTCTCAGACAGGCTGTGATGTCAAATTTAGGGTTAGTTGGCATCAAGAGGCAAAGATCACCTTAGTCATCTTTGATGTTGACACAAAGCCGGATGGAATAATGCAGACAGACACTCTTCTAGATATCTAGGTTGTAACAAGTAAGTGAGTAACTGTCAGTACTGTTCAAGGGATATTTTCTGTTTTTTGGATCATTCTCTGGAAACCAGAGCAATGGTTATGTGGGGAAATCCTAGCAGATCCGCAGTTTGTGAAATACTCAGACCAGGATTTTCAGCATCAACAACTATGCCGCTTTCAAAGTCGATGTTTTTCTCAATCAACGCCATCTGGTTCAGCCCCTCTACCTGTAGGGCATTGGGGGTTTACTTATATTTAATACATGATATTTGTTTGAGAGATGTTTGGAGAAATGAGACCAGAACCTCAGACCCTAGCAATCAAACTTCATTTTTATTCTGCAAAACTTGAGGTGTCCAACTGAAAAGCGGATACTGGAAAATCTGTTTACTGAACTTGAGAGCAATATCGTGTACAGGATAATTAGTGAGACTGGAGGAGGAGGTGTTAAATAAGCAGGAACACCCTGACCATGAGGAAGAAAGATGTGTGGTCACGGTCAAGTAGGCTTTATTGTCACTTCAACCATGTACAGTTAAGTACACAATGAAACGAAACAACGTTCCTCCAGGGCCAAGGTGCTACGTGCAACATAAGTTTACAGCATAAATTAACAGACACACTAAACTAACAGAGACGGTGTTGTGGCAAGGAGAAGTCAACAGAATACAGGACGGTGCAGAGGATGGATGCAGGATGCCGGACCGTTCTTCCTTTGTTACATTACAGTAGAGAGCATTTATGTGTATGACACAGTACATTGTTTACCTTGTTGTACCGTGTTATGTGAACGTTACAATGTTTACATTGTATTTCATACAATGAAAAATTTGGAGTTATCTTTAGTGGTGTGTGTGTGTGTGGGGGGGGGGGGGGGTGCTGTTTGTGGAAAATACAGACATTTAGGTACATTTGTCAGAGCATCTATGAAACAACTGCAGATCATCAGCGTGGGGTCGAAGTGACCTCCACTCCTCACCTATCTGTTTCAGCAGGCTCTCCTTCAGCTGCTCCACCCTCTCTGTTCTGACTCACAGAAGAAGACACGATAAACTGCGAAATTCTCTCCACATATTCAGGAGGGAACGTTTCTAGCACAAAGTCCGATGGATCCGCCGCCGCAACTTCGGCAACAGCGTCGAATTCAGTCCACTCATCGGACTGACGCACTTTCGCCATCGTGTAGCTTCGCAGAAGACAGCGCTGACAGCAGCATCAGCGCCTCCGTGAAAAAGTTATATCTATAAAATGCGTAACTACAAGAATCCGCACCAAAAACACGTGAAACACTGCGCATGCGATTTTAACCTGGAAGTGTTTAGACGTCACCGATGTAACGATGGTCATCTGACCAATCGCCAAAGAGGGGGCAGAAAACAGTAAAAGAATCAAGAGGCTCCAGTGTTTCCACTTCCGGTTTTGTCTCCAGCTGCGCTCGATATGAGATATACGGTAGTTTTTGTTGGGCGCTATCCCATACACCAACTCGACGTAATAATGAGGCTCACGCAGAGACAGAATTAATATGAATATTATAATTAGCATTAATAATGGTATTACTTTCGTTCAGACAGTGACGCACGAGGAGCTGTTTGAGACTGTTCACAAAACCAGCTTACACACTACAGATATCCACAGACTGTTCACGTGCAGCTTGTGACCAATGTATAGTGTCTCCTGCTGTGTGAATCACATTCTTCGTCCGTGTCGTGGTCTGCATTATGTAATTGCCTCTATCGTCAGGTATTTGCTTTAAATGTAACCAACTCTATGAACTGGTGTGCACTTTATAGAGCTGGGACATTTCCCAAAGACACCACTCCTAGAGCCACGGGGCTGAGTAATGATAATGCTTACCTTTTTATCTACAGTGATGTATAATTATTAAGGCAAACATGTGACCTTTCTGTTCGATTTTTTTTAAGTGAAAGAAATAACCAATGTCTTTAAATTGGATGAAGAAATACTTCGTGTGGGGGTTATCATCTTGTCCTTATTTATTCTTTGTTTGAAGTTTAACCCCCGGTCGTGTCCGCTTTTCTTATCCACTTTCCCTGCACCGAACTGTAACCCAGCGCGCTCACCCTCAGGTCGATCTATGGCAGACACCAGCAAAACCGAGAAGGTTCAGCTGCACGCCCCAGATCTGGAAGAACTGCGTGGCGGTAAGGAGATCAGCTCTGATATATAAGTTGTGCATGTGTGTTCATGTGACTAATGGAGCTGTTGTTGCTGATTGGTTGCAGTTTTACAAGCAGGACTGGAAACCAACTTTGCTGAAGTTCAAGTGAGTGTTGTGGAGTGTCCGGATCTCACCAAAGAACCCTTCCAGTTTCCTGTCAAAGGTAAGAGCCTATCAAGAACACAGGTGTAGTAAAAACGAATCCTTCTTGTATGTTCCCCTACATGCATGGGCATTTTGTTCAATTTGAAACACTTCATAAAACATGCATAAGAGTGGTGATGAGCTTTATTTGCAGAATGTGTATCAGAACCAGCCTGACAGATTCATAATGTTGCCTGTACCCTGCAGGCTTGTGTGGAAGCCCTCGCATCACTGATGTCGGTGGTGTACCATATCTGGTGCCTCTGGTCCGAAAGGAAAAGGTAGTTTTTAAAATAAAAGAATTGCATTGAGAAACTTTAGTAAAAGGCTTTGTTAAAGCATATTCGGTCTCTTCTTCTTCTTCTACTGTCAGGAATACAACATGAACACTGTATCAAAAGAGCTGGAACTTCCGGGTGCTTTCATCCTCGGTGCAGCAGCTGCGCCCAATAGAATAGTTGGAATGAACGCAGAGGTGAATTGCCTTCTTTCTAATCCAAAGTGCTTCACTAAGCAAATGACCTCAGTATAAACTAGCTGTCATTCTAATCTTGAAAGGTCAGTTTGGTAAGTCAGTGGAATGAATGCTCTTGTCCACAGCTGATGCCTCTGGTTTTGACCGAGGCAGAGGGAAGACCTGCAGTGAACAGCAGCTACTTTTCCTCCATTAATCCAGCTGACGGCCAGTGTCTGCTAGAAAAATACAGCCACAAGTTCACAGACTGCAACTTTGGACTTCTGGGAAATCTGTATGCGTGCGAAGGGAAACCTGGAAAGGTAGTCAGTCATAACCTTTTAAAAAATGCACTCTCGTCCTGCTTTGGCTTTTGGAAAATAATGAACAGAACTAGTTATGCTTAAACGTAATTATCTGTAAGTTAATAACATTACTGATGTTTTGTGTGAACTTTAGGCCCCACGTCATGAGAGAATAAACATTAACAAGAGATCAGTGACTAAACATGCTGAGTTGGTAGTCTTCACCTGTGTGCCTCCGCAGGTCATAGAGGTTCGGGCAAAGAGGAGAACAGGAAGCCACAGTCTGGTGACGGCCTTGCGGACAACTCTTGAAGGTCATTACCCTGATAAAAGTGTGGCCCTGGGAGGCACCTTCATCATCCAGAAAGGGAAGGCTAAAATCCACATCATGGTAAATAGTGGACCTGACACAGAGCATGTTACAGACCGCTACTGACACAGCTACAGGCTTTGATTTGTTTCCTTGTCTGTCAACAGCCAAGAGAGTTCTCAGTCTGCCCCCTCAACACCAACGATGACGTCAACAACTGGCTCAAGCACTTTGAGGTCAGCGCTCCACTCATCTGCCAGTCGGTGCTCGTATCCAGAGACCCTGTAAGTTAAAGCCAACAGACTCACACCTCAGCGTGATGCAGAAACAAAAAAAGAAGATCTGGTTATAGTTTTATTACCCGATTACAGTGTTTTTTGCTCGGTAGGCTTCTTTGTAATGTCTGCCTGGTTGCTTTGTAGGGCCTGGACCTGCGTGTGGAACACACCCACTGCTTCAGTCACCACGGAGAAGGTGGCCACTACTACATAGACACTACACCTGACAGCGTGGAGTATCTGGGCTACTTCATGCCTGCAGAGTTTGTCTACCGCATCGACAGGCCGAAGGAGACCCACGGAGTTGGACGAGATTGATAAAATGCATAAAACATGTTGGCAGCACAGAATCTTTTGGTAATCTAAACTGATGCGACTCATTTCATACATAAAAAATCACTGCACATGAATCAATAAAATGAAAGAGTCCCAATGAAGTGATCTGGATTGTGTGTGGGAAAAAAAAAAAGTGGACAGTGACATCACAACGCTGATGTAGTTGGGTCATTTGTGCCTTGGCCTACATTAATTCCCGCCAACTCTACTGCAATCAAAAAAAGTTGTGAAACATGGAGCAGGCTAGACTGCTGCAGTAGTAACGCTGCTTAGAGAAAGCTAGCTTTTTAAAAACCTCCATACCCAGCCTGCCGACTCCCTGGATTCACTTATTTGTATGATTAGGCCTCTTGTGGGTGTGTGCGCAATGTGCTTCATTAATATCCACCTCACATCGCTTTCTTATACTTCCACTTGCTGAAACAGGGTAGAATAGCAGTGCTGGTGCTTAGGAAGACATGAGGTGAGAGATTCAAGTGGTGCAAGCGTATAACTGTGTACCCCTGACCAGTGATATGGTTTTAAAGTAAATTAGATTTTAGGGTTTGAAATCCGTCTTGTGTCATTTCAAATAAATGTTTCCTCAGCAGAAAACTGTCACAGCAACACTGATGGAAAGACATGCTACTTGTAAAGGACTTCATCATTTAATAATAAACTAAGACAATCATTTTCTTCTGAGTGGGTTTTTTTGTGTGTGTGTTGTAAAATAACTATATATTGTGCTTAGTAAGGTTCAAATAAGCTGTGGGAAAGGCTGAAGAAAATATCCCCCACACTGCCCCAGCACTACCAGTCTTAACCACTGATACAAATAAGGATAGATGCATGTTTTTATGTTGTCTACATTAAATTTTGACCCTACCATTTGAACGTTGCATCACTAAACATTCATCACCAGGTCACATTTTTCTAATCTTCTATTGCCCAGTTTTGGTGAGCCGCTGCAAACTGTAGGCCCTGTTTGCTTTTCTTAACAGACGAACGTGGCACTCAGTGTGGTTGTCTGCTGCTTTGGCCCATCTCCTTCAAGGTTCAACACGTGTGTATTGCAAACATAACATGGTGTTACAGGGACAGTTAATTACAGTGTAATTGGGCTAGCATCAGTAATCAGTTTTGAATTTGAGTTTTGACCAATCGTAGATCCAAAGAGGAACAGACGTGTGAAAAATTACTAGTAGCATGGTTTATGAGGCCGTACATAAAATGCCATTAATAACAACAGATGCCAAGGAGATACCTATACATTGAGGTAGCTCTTTATGATTGGAACAGCTAATCACAATAATCCTGATGAGTTCATCGATGTTAATTGAAAGCCTTTGTAGGCTGTTTTCAGAATGTACTTTTAAAGTTATTTTGTGCAACTTTCAATAACCTTTGGGGAAGGCTTCCTAAAAGTTTCCCCAAATACTATTCTGTAGAACCTATAGTAGAACTTTGAGGTACATTTAAGAAATATTCCCTAAAGGCTGTTTAAAGGTTTTTGTACAGCTACATGTACAGCCAAGAGTCACAGCCAACAGGCATACATGCTTTTAATATTATCTGTTTCTTTACTAATATCTATGTCACTGTGGACATACCATATTTCCAAAAATAATAATTAAACTAAGTTAATGTTTTGTTTTCATTTTATCTAAAAATGTTGAATACTTCTAGTAAAATGTAAAAAAAAACAAATCACTTCTCAAAGGTGACTCTTACAGCTTTAATATTCTTAATGTGCAAAGCGCGCCCTCTTCTGACCAACGCAGGCAGTACACCATTTCCCACAATGCTGCTGCAGCACCAGCCCGGAAGTGAGACGTTTATTGACAATATGGCTGCCGAGCTAGGTTCGGATTTGCAGAAATATTTTAATTGACAGCGCTAGCCGTGGCTGCGACAATAACCCGTTTCCAGCTCAGGAGTGTACACGACAGTTGCATTTGAATGAAGACATCCGCGAATCCACGGGATGGTGTCAGTGAGCTGAGGAAACGTCCAGAGTGTGAATCCCGTCATGTCGTTTTTCAAGAGGAAAGGTGAGGAAAAAGCTCCCGCTGAAAGCTGCAACATCGACGGTAGCTAGCGCCGTAAAGAGGGGTGCCCGATAAGGTTGTCCGTACATAAATTAGCTGTGTAAACTAAGGTGTTTGAGAGAATGCGTTTCCTCCTTTGCCGCTGCTCCTTACTGCTTTTACATGATTAGCTTAGCGATGGCCTCCCTGCCCCCCCCCCCCCCCCCCCCCCCTTCTTTTTCTTTTTTTTTTTTCGCGGGGGGGGGT
>VURO01046756.1:0-28253 GCA_015108175.1 Pelvicachromis taeniatus | reverse complement strand
AAAAAAGGTCATGTATAGCAGGACTACTCAATTACACACTAAGGTGGGCCAGATTTTCTAACCAACAAATTTCCCTGGGCCAGACATGCAAAAGTTCAACACATCCATGCACTAATTGCATATTAAACACAGTGGTTTTGAATTTTGATGTGATGTAAAATAAATATTTGTCACTCTAAACCGGGTTAAATCTGTGGGGTTAATGATGGGGGGGGGGGGGGAGACAGAGAGAAACTCTCTTCCCTGAGTTTAGATACAGAACCCACTTTCTGAAACGGACCCAGTTCACCATTCACCAACAATCCTGAGCTAAGAGCTGCATGCTATTCTTGGATGCGCTTGTGGGACCGGATTTAAAATAGCATGACAAAAATAGCATACATGTTAAAGCCAAACAGCATCATCAGCGTAGCCCAGAGAACTTTTGCTAATAAGATGAAGTTAGCTAACTCCGCTACGGTATCTCATCATGGCAAAAGAAAAGCCCCACCTACCGTTCTTTATGCAACTTCAAATGTCGGACAAAGTTGTTCCATCTCCGTATGTGATTGCATGTTTTGCATATTGCATTTCGTTTTTTGTTGACTAATTCGTAGTTTATGTACCCGAAAGAAATTACTCTTGGAAGCATTTTTGGCTTGAGCGTTTTTTAAATAAATCTGGTTAATCTGATTGGCTGTGCTACAGCTCACGCTCACATACATACGGATTGTGGTAAGAATGCCTGAATGAATAAAATGAATTAATGGTCCGCACGTTTATTATAGTATGTGTGTTAAATTTTAGATTTGGGGTAAAATATCAAGTCTGTTCAAGTCAATTCAAGTCCCGAGTCATTGGTGTTAAAGTCCAAGTCAAGTCCAGGTCTTATAACATTTTTCCAAGTCAAGTCTAAAGTCATAAAATTAATGTCATGTGACTCGAGTCCACACCTCTGGATCACATGATTGTGGGTCACAACTATCCGCATTGCAGAATCAATCTTGTCATTGGTGAATCTTCCCAGGAGTGGGCGGCCTACCAAAATTAGTCCAACGGCGTATCGATGACTCATCGGGAGGTCACAAAAAACCCAGAACAACATCTAATGGAGTGCAGGCCTCGCTTGCCTCAGTTAAGGTCAGGGTTTATAATTAAACAATAAGAAACAGATTGGGGGAAAATGGCATCCATGGGAGAGTTCAAGGAGAACAAAACCAAAACAACAAGGCTCGTCTCACATTTGCCAAAAAAAAACATCTTGATGATCCCCAAGACATCCTAAAGCTGAAGTTTTTGGAGTGTTTGAATCCCATTACATCTGGCACAAAACAAATACAATTTCATAAAAAGAACATGATACTAGCAATCAAACATGGTGGCGATAGCATGATGGCCCGGTGTTGCTTTGCTGCTTCATGATGATTTGCTGTAATTGATGCAATCACATATTCTGCTCTCTACCAGAAAATCCTGAATGAGAATGCCCAGCCATCAGTTTGTGCCCTGTAGCTCAGCTGCACTTGGGTTATACAACAGGACAATGATCTGAAACACTCCAGAGTCCACCTCTCAATTACTCCAAAAACGAAATAAACAAAAAACTAAATAAAGGTTAAAGGTGAACTTAAACCCGACTGAAATACTTTGGCATGACCTTAAAGACGTCATTCATGTTTGAGAAGCACCAGTGTTGGAATCAAAACAGTTCTGTGAAGACGAGTGGCCCACAATTCCTCCACAGTGATGTGAAACACTCATTGCCACTCATCATAAATTCAAGAACTGCAATTTAGGGAGCAATTAATTTTCCACACATAGGTTTGTGTAGCTTTTTTTCCTGCTTAACATTATAGGGGTTAAAAGGTTAATAATTAACATCATAATTTACAAAAATACACATAAGAGTAACCAAAGTCATGGGAATGTAAAAGATATGCAAAAATCTTAGAAATGCAAAAGGTATGCAAAAACCTTAGAAAGCACGAAGGGTGAAAATACATTTTCATAGCACTTTGGAGTACATTCACGCAAACATTTTAAAAAAAACAAAGCACTTTATTGGTACTTCCTGGCACAGTTTTGCATTTTGACTCAGCTCCTGTTTTGTCCTGACAGGTTATCAGGACAAAACAGGAGAGCACGTCCATTGACTCTGGCAGACAGCTGTTAAACACACATGGGCAAGATGTTCTTAAAGTGGTCTGAAAATAGCAGGGTAAGCATCTGTAATTGCATGTGAGCAGGCCAAACTCCATCAGCTGAAAGGGACCATGTGATATGATGAAAAGTTTAGGAGCCGCTACCAGAGACTCATGTCAAGAATTCATTTTCAGTCTTTATAGCTGTGCTGCTGAGTTGAAATAGTACAAAAGAGACAAGCAGAAGAAAGAATCTAATGCCAGCAATTTGTTTCCCCTGTGTGTCATAAAAAAATAAACAGTTATCAAAATGTATGTTTTCTAATTGATTGGTTCAGTTAACCAGATGTATTCTGTTGTTCGCATGTTTCCATACTGGTATAGATCCTTACAGATAGCGCCTGAAAAAATATGGATACCCATCATTTAAATGTAATTTTCAAAGTTGCTTGACTCCTCTACAAAGACTTAAACATGCCAGTGTGATGGCAACAACTCTGCCTGTAACCCTTGGTATATTTTTAGATATGTTTCTATTGCAGTGGATCCACAGAGTATTTGGACCTTCCCACTTTCTCTCACTTGCTGCTATATTCATTTGCACTGCTGTTTTCACAGTACTGTTGGACCCCATGAGGCTTCTCTGAGATCTCTTCGCACTGTACCTGTCACTTCCTTGGAGATGTCAGCCCTGCTCCCACAGCCTAACCATAAGGCAATAGCAGACTGCTTCACTTCACCTTTTGTCACTTTTAATACTCTTTGTGTCTCCGGGGCTTCAGGACCGTGTTCTGCTATTTATTTCCTCCTCACAGTATTTCCTGCACAGACTTCACACATTTGGAAATAGCAATTAGTTGTCTTTTTGCACGTCTTACAGGGGAGAGCTCACACTCATCACTGTGCTGATGAGATTTTAGTTTGATGTCACATTCCTGTGATTCCTCACAAACTCCAGCGTCATCCCATGACATTCTAAACCGGTCGTCTTCTTCCCCATGAAATGTTTCATTTTTAACAGCTGCTATTTCTATCTCTGACTCCCTTACTTTTTCTCCTGTCCTACATCTGGTTCTCCAGGCTCCGCTTGCAATCTGTTATTTGATTCGCATAAGCTGGATGTAAGGGTCATTTATCACATGTTGTTGTTGTTGCTGCTGTTATTAAGATATTGTTGATACGATAAGTCTTCTGGAGCTTTATGAAATGATTGTGTAATCCTTCCTAAACCTTCTCCAGAGAAACGGTTATGTGCCTTTTGGCCTAAGTATGTATTTCAGTAATTAAAAAAGAAAAAAACAAACAGCCACATACAGAGCTACAGTGTTTTTGCAGCTGAGCATCCATCAGCTTGTTTTCTAGTTGTGTATATTTTGGGTACACAGGCAGATACTGTGTCACACTCTCTCTCTCGCTCTCCCTCCCCAGTTTCATTCTGTCTAACTGGAAAAGACAAGGATGAGGGTGGTCGCTTTTAAAGTGACACATCCTCTCGCAGGCACTGCTCTGTATGGTCTTCCATTATGTTGCAGCACCCGCCTTGCGCTACTTTGGAACTAGGTTGTTTCCATGACGACCAAGTATGTGATGGACAGGTCTGTGTATGATGGCCGGTCTGCTGTGTGAGCTTCCACCCTCTGCTGTCTTCCAAACTGGATGCTAAGGTTTTGGCATGTCTACTTGTTAATGTATTCGGTGCATAACACAAAGTCTACATGTAAGGATTTGATATATTTGATTATATATCTGTGTGTGTGTGTGTGTGTGTGTGTGTTTGTGTACAGTGATGCATTCACTGTCAGCCAGCTGTAGGAATCAAACGGTTGCCTTCACACCCCGCACTCAGCAAGTCTACTTTTAGGAACAAACGCCCACATCATATTTTCGTACAGGCAGTCCTTCCCACCCACGGTACAGTACATACAGACACAAAAGAATTTGAGTGCCCAACATGTGAAATTTGGTTTCTGTACCGACTCAGTGTTGCTTGATCGCACAGAAAACAGAAAATAAACAAAACAAAGCTTTCAGATTCAAACACTGCAACCTGTTATCTCTCCTCCTACATTATGCTTTTGCATAACCTTCAATGCTTTTAATATGTGCTGACATGACTAAGTACACCCAAAGTTACAAGCTGTGCAAAGTGGTTGAATGTGGCTAGAAAAAAATAGTACATGTACTCAGGTACTGTTGTGCAGTGCAGATTTTTAATACTTGTAATTTTTCCAGTTAGACAGAAGAATGGAAAAATATTGCTTGGTGTGATGAGCTTCAACTACTGCTGCAACATCCAGATGGTAGGGTCAGAATTTAGTGTAAGCAGCAACCCCGATAGTGAATGTCTGTTATGATGAATTACGATATTTCTAAAAACAAAAGGGGATCCAACAAAGAACAACTGACAACGTGTTCCTTTTAAAGTGACAAGTGACTATATATACAGTTTATAGTTTGGACACACAGTGGGTAAGTATGTCCAGACTTTTGACTTTCATTGTGTATTTATGCCGTTCATCTGTGATCCTTCCAGACAACAGTGTGATTTCCTCAAAAAAAGGCATTCTTGGAGATTCCCACGTAGTCTGCGCAGCCATGAACTACAGCTGTGCATCATTTGTTAAAAGAGTGCCCTTTTAAAAGATCTGCTTTGAGACAAACGTGTGCTAGTAAAACATTTTCTGACAAATTAAACTCAAGGAAAAAACTGAACAAAGCACAACCTCTTCGAAGGTCAAACTCGAATCCTTCCGAAGGTAAAAAAAAAATTCCACTGTTAAAGAAAAGAAACATTTCATTCTCTTTCAATCACAGCACAGTCAGCAAACAAACACCTCTTTTACAAACGCTCATATCTGGCTGGTGAATTATTGATGGATATTTCATTTCCAGGTGCCGATTATTAACCAAAACTAACCATAAAGCCTTTATTGTGCACTACTAAAAGTCATATAATGTAATTATTAATGATTACATTATATAACTACCACATCGCAATACTTTTAGATCAATGTACAGAAATGTTAGAATGACATGAAAATGTATTATAAGCACAAAGTGCACCAAAGAAAAGATTTCAAGACCAAATGAAGGTGACAAACATTTAGAGCAACTGTTTAAAATGCTTTCTCTGTTTTGATTTATTGAACAGAATCATCAGGAATGGTTATTTGTTTTCTTGGTTAAAAGACAAACTAACCAGAACATTTGATAAGACCAAGTAAAAAAAAAAAAGCAGAATAGAAAGAGACATAACCACCACCAACATAACTACAACTAAACACTAATGAAAACATCGAGTTGGGGAAAAGGAGGAAGGCATGCTTTAAGAAATTGTAACTAAACTGATTTCATAAACTGTAGCTGTGAAGATGTTAGCAACAACTTTGAAATGATCAGTTATTTCTGTAATTATTGCTCAAAAAACTGATCTTATTGTCCAGCATGTTCATTCAGGGAATATGTGGGTGTGAGAGTTTATAGAACTAGGTTAAACTCGTATTGTTGTATTGCACTTTAAAATGTAACTTTCCCTCACAACCACAAAAACATTTCTTATTGACCCTCCAAAAACCCAAAGCATACACTTGAGCACTGTGGAAAAAATTTTCTCACCAAAGGGATCGGGGCGGTGGGCGTGCTGTGCTCAGCTGTGGTTGTGTTGGTGATGAACGTTCAAGGAATTCCACTCCAGTTGACATCAATAAGAACGAGGAGTGGAAAAAACCCCACTGGAAACCAAGCATTTAGGAGTGGCGGGATGGTGAGAGGACCTAAATGCACGTATGTAGAGAGGCTGACGTTAATGACTTTTATTGTTGAGAAAAAAAACAGATGAGTAAACAGGTGATTGGAGTCCAACTGTGGTAAATTCAGTTGTTTGGACATGATTTGGAAAGGCACCAGTCCACATAAGGTCCCATAGTTGACATTTGCATGTCAGAGCAGAAACCGTGCCTGTCATGGTCCTGGCTCATTTAGCCCAGCGTTCTGAGTTTTGTTCTTTGTCATATGGGTTAAGTTCACTTTGTTATTCTTAGGGCTCATTCTATAATTCCTTGGTTATTCTGTTTAGCTTTTGTTTATGAGATTCGCCCCAGTTCTTTGCCCTCTGTGTCTCCCTGTGTGTCTGTATTTATATAGTTGTGTGAGTTCTTGTGCCTTGTTTTCCCAGCTCATCACGTCTGCTCTCTCTCCGTTATTCCCTCGCTCCCTCTCGTCTGACTCTTCCTCTCTGGTTTCCTGTTTTATTGTGACGGTCTTGTGTTTCCATGTACATTCTCTTCGTGTCAGCTGTGTTTCCCATGTGCTCCCACGTCCTTTCTTATCTTTCTGTGTATTTATGTCAGCGTCTCCCTCATGGTTGTGTGTAATTCTCCGTGTGTTTCCCCGAATGTTCAGTTAGCTAGTTTTCCCAGTTTAGTTTTGTATTGATTCCTCGTTCAGCATTTAAGCTGCATTCTGAGTTTACGTCCTGTTTCGGAGAGTTTGCATTTGGGTCCCTCTTCTGCCTGCAGACATCCAGTTCATGACAATGCCATGAAATCCAAGGAGTTGCCTGTACAGAGGAGAAATACTGAGGCACAGCATTAAAGGGTCCTATGAGCACAGCAGCTTCTATCAGCTGTCAATGGAAGAAATTTGGAACCACCAAAACTCTTTTTAGAGCTGTCTGCCTGGCCAATCTCAGCAATCAGGGTAGAAGGCTCAGATTTCAATTAGCCATGTGACAAAGAACCCAACGATCACTCTAACAGAGCTCCAGCGTTGGTCTATGGAGAGAGAACCTTCCAGATGGACAACCAAATCTACAGCACTCCACCAATCAGGCCTGTGCGGTAGAGTGGTCAAACCGAAGACACGCATCAGTAAAAGGCACACGATGGCCCAACTGAAGTTTGACAAAAGGCACCTGAAGGACCATGAGAAACAAACTTCTTAAGGTCCCTTAAGGCCAAAACAGAGAGAATGAGGAGGAGCTTCTCCTCCCAGGTTATTTGGGCCCTGAACCAGGTGTAGGACTGGACTCTCGCTCTCTCTCTCTCTCTCATTACTATACATCAGCAACTGTTTATTCCACTGTAAACTGTTACTCTGCACACTGTTTATTTGCACACTTTTATAATTTCTTAAATTTGTTCATCTGCACATTCTATTTTTATTTTTTAATTTATATATTTTTTTTAATTTGTGTATTACGTACATTTCTTGCTAGTTTAGCTTTATGCTAGTTCAGCCATAATGGTACAGCCTGCATCATTATGTCTGCATTAGTGTGTAGTCATTTAATTATTAATAGTCTTATTTTTTTTTAATGCTTCCACTACACAGGCAACATTTCTACTCATAATGTAGCATTCATAAAGTATTAAAACTTAAAAAAAAAAAATTCTGAATACAGTCAAATCTGAGGACTTAAATTAGTGCAAGAGATTGATGATTATGTCCAAATTATCAGTGTTCGAGCCCAGTGAAGAGTAACACGGCAGAAAGAAACTTTCAAGCAGTGCCATTAGATGTTGCTGAGAAATCTCATTTTCCCAGATAAGTTTCATTGCCTCTAATATAGATCATTTTGAGTTTTTTATGCTGAAACTGGATGCGAAATAACCACAAATCTCTATTCCAAAATCCCTTTAAAATTACTCTGTTCCGGCTTTTTTCCCAGTTATTTTCAAAAAGGATGTATCAAAGTGTTTGGCAGTGAGAGGCAGTAAAGCCCTCTTTAAAGGATTACTGGATGAGTAGGATGAGATTTCTCACTTATTTTCCCTATATCCTCCCTCTTTAGCTGCACAGTGCATGAAACCCATATTGTTACTATTACTGGTTTTCTACTCAGGTTGTTAAGGGAGAGCTAATAACAATCCACTTAAGAAAAAAAATACAACAACGGCATCATCAAAGGAGACTGCAGCGGAGCCAACTGTAATTATCTGCAGTGACAGCGTGATTTCACTCCAGCATGTTTGCAGCTCAACACCTGCAGGTCAGAGACACCATATGTCTTGGTAAGTAGTTCACAAGAAGAGCAGGACTCCCACAACCCACACAGATCTAAGATCCTCGTTTTTATGCAATATAATAATTTTCAAATGCTAGCACACCGAAGACTTGCTAAATCCAAATTAAACACTAAAGATGCCGCTTCCTCTAGCACACATTTCACACTCTCCTGATGTGCTTCTTTTTTGTACACAAGGTAAGCACCTTGTTTTTTTTTTATCTATTATGCGCATCCTCGCACAGGTTTAGCTTTATTATAATACAGGTAGCCTACGTAGACTAACGTGCTGCAAGCTTTGGTGAAAAACAACCTGTCTAATCCATCAAGAAGTTTTGGGCAAGCAGGATTTGTTTGAGAAACCAAACTAGTGAAATGCTATTAAGATGCAGAGGACTAAATGAAATTGCCTTGGCCTCCTGAATAATTTCACAGTACCAGTTCATCTTGTTACACTGAAAAGCACAACAGGTAGGCAGCAGACATGTGTGGTGTGATTGGTAGTCAGTGTTAGTTATACATAATTCATCCCCTCAGTGGTTTACTAGAGAGCATAGTCGTAATTATTTTGCTGTGAGCTGACTTGTTTTGCATTGAATACATATATGCAACATTATGAAGTATATACACAACAAGATTGTGCAAGTCTGCCTGTCTGCATTTTTTTTTAACCACCAAACCCCAGTATTGTTGCTTCATCAGTGTGTGGTTCTGAGTAGCACTGTGTAATTTCACTTGAGCTCTGTTTAGGCTTTGAAGGCTTGTTTCCTTTTTCCCAAACAGGCCAGACTCCCCATCAGATATAATGAGGGAACATGGAAGCCAAAGTGGAGGTTTGAAATGGTAATTAGTAAGACTCCCTGCGACTATAAGAGACAGAAGGACTGATTTAGCACAGCAGAATTAGAGATTGGAAGACAGTAATAGGACACGTTTGGATGGCAGTCGTATATTTAGCTGTGGTGCCCAGGAGCAGGAATGAAGTAAAATCAGATTTTAGCTCCATTATATCTATTTATACCAGAAGGCGATACTAGCGCAGCTTAAACTTTGTTCATCACCAGAGAAATCTGCAACTTTGCAAGATTGCTGTGCAAAAAATATCATTTCGTTTCATCCACTAAACATTCGTTCACTAAACTAACCATGTGCAAAAACAAACGTTCGTGGTGTCTTTAATGAGCAATGAAGAACAAGCTAAGTTGAGGTGAAATTTAAAAGACATTAAAAAACACTATTAACTGACATATTGCCTCTTCCCAAATTTCATGCTACGTCTTCTGCTATCATTAGACACCCTTAGTGCATGTTGAGATCTCAAGATGCCTTCTAGCTAAGTGTCTACTCTGCTGCATTCTAATTAGCAAACTATGTGGCAGTTTTTCTGTATTTCCTCCAACACATTATCTATATAGGCTACGCCTGAAAAAAGCAGGATTATTGTATGTGTGAACAAGTGTAGAGCTATAGTGTTGGGGAAGTTGGTTTCACGGTTTTATGACATTGAATACAGCCTGGTTTAGCATGCTAATGTCCGCTAACTAGCGTCACACAAGAATTGCAGTTGCAGTTAACAAGAATATTTGATATGTTGGGGCTATATTTTCAGTTTTTACAAAAACCTATCCAATAACTATTATAAAAACATCAACTTCGGAGTACACTCTCTGCCAGCCATGGATGTCTGCACCAATTCCACCAGCATATGTCAAGAAATTTGGCCTGCTGGTAGCTCTTCATAAGAAATCAAGAGGATCATGGCTGTCAGCCGCATTCATACTCTGGTGACCTTGAATTCTTGTGGAAAGGTTTGTGTTCATTTTGTTCAGTATATGCTGGGATACTTCAGTCCTGATAAAAGTGCTGGAGGATAGTATTTGTCATTTTGAAAAGAAGGAAAGAGCTAATAGGCACCTCGCTCACCTGATGTCTCAGTTTCTCCTTCCAATTAACCCACAGTGGCGCATCTTGAGGGTAAAAAAACAGACATAAATGTCATTTGTGAGCAGTAGAGCAAGAGTCTTTCATTAGATGAAGTTTTTCAAAACACATGCAAAAATTAGACACTTGCATTGTTTAAGGCTATAATTTTTTGTAAAGCTTTGCAGTGAAATGCAGCAGAAAGACAATTCAGCTGGGAGCACAGTGACTCTCTAACAACCCCTCTAAATAATACTCAGCAGATTCCTGGCACTAAAGTGGGATGCATGAAATGTACAGAAGACAATCCAGAGAGGTATGACAACAAAAAACTAGGACAGGAGGAGGCTAGGCTGGCAAAGCAGACCGAACAGTGATATGTTAGGAGCCAAGAAAGCAGAAGGAGAAGCATTTATGAGCAAAGATAAAGAAATTATGAGCAAAGACGATGCTGTCTTCATTAATATGTCTGCATGAACATGGCTACTGGGTTGTTTGAATGTGAAGGATGAATATGTAGGGCAGCTCATCATTTGACAGTGTGTGCACGTTAAGAGAAAGTAGTCTGAATACCTGAGTGACTATGAATAATCCATTGTATTATAACACAGAATTGTACTGAACAATGGTTAGCCTGACAAGTTAGTTTTCCATGCTGAGATGTCTAATGTTTTAAACATTATGGCTTTTCCACAAGAGCAGTAATAAATTAAATGATAGAGCTGACAGTACTTGATAATTTTTGTTTATATTCAAAGGTTTAAATGACACGAATTAACATATCGAGACAAAGACAGCAGTGCATAGCAGCAGGAGTCTAAGTAGACTTCTGAGTGAACCTGGAGCACTCTGCTCTGAAGATGAGTCTCAAAAATTGATCACGAATAGGTTCTTTACTTTGCATGAGGAGTGTTTTTAATTTTTTACAATTTCCAAATTATTTAGCTAAATTCAGGTATTAAATTCTTTTGCAAAATGTGTCACTAGGGAAGCAAAAATCCGCACAAAATGCTGATATGGAGAGCAATATCTTGAAATGTTTGAAAAACTACACCGTTGGGGAGTTTGACAATTTTCCGATGGCAATAAACACTACACTGCTATATTTTGAAATAGGTATGCAACTAAAACACATTAATATATCTAATATATCACTTTTATAACTTTTAATACAATAAGGAATCTGCTAAGTTAATTTGCTGTGAGCTGCTGTGCTGAGCCAATCCTGTCATAATCCCTGGGTTTTTATTTGGCGGAGTTTTGAGATGCTGTGCTTGATTACTTTATGATTATAGTTTTTTTTATTATTAGTTTTATTTATTGCATAAGTTCCCTCAGTTTCCTGAGCCTTTTGTCTTGACTGCTTATTGCTTGTATTTATGGACTTTGATTAGTCCCCTCGGTGCTTCCTCTGTGTGATCCCCCTCTGTTAAGTTCATTCATGTTTCCGTGTTTCCTGTTTTCAGTTATTGTTATTGCTAATTATGTGTCTCTGGTGTCGGGTTTAGTTTTACTTCCTCTTCACTGTCTGATTGTCTTTATTTTCTAGATCTGTGTCTAGCTTCCTATAAATAGTCCCGTCTTCTTTGTCCCCTGTAAGAGTGTCTGTTTTCTCTTTACCTTCCTTCAGTAGTCCTGGCAGTTTGGGTCTTTTTTTTCTCTTTGTGGTTTTCTTTTTGCACTGTTGGACTTCTGCTCCCCACCTAGGTCATTTTATTTTATTTTTTTCTGCCTTTAAGTCATAGGTTTTGGTCTTCACTCCACACCTCACAACAAACACAGAATATTTCAACACTGAATTGAAATATAACTGCACGCTGAATGTCTTCCCTCGGCATCTAGTCTCGGCTGAATGTCTTTCTTGAACGTCCATCACTTGGACAACCTTCTTGAAATTTCTCCATTTTCTATTATCATTTTAACAGTTAGAACAAAATGAAGCTAAAAACATCATCTGTCTGTCTCGGTACAGTTTTTACCACAACCACTTGTGAATGGGGAAATGATGTCACTGTTTCAGTCATGTGTGCTGGGAAATCTCACAGTAATTGTGAACAATATTACGTAATATCCTAAAACTGCAGTATTTGTTAAAGCAGGCAATCACAAGTCACCAGTACAAACTGTTGTGTAATATTTTTATGTGGAAAATATGTGCATTTGGTGGGTTTTTAAGACACCACAAGGGTGTATATTGGATTCAAAACAAACCACAGTGTTCATGTTTATGGTAACAAAGAGACCTGGCAGCCTGTGCAGCTGACTTACACTTCCTTTCTTCTAGAGACGCACAAATTGACCGGCCCGGGACTGGAATTATATTTGTGTTCTGTAGCCTATGCACTGGAGCTCTGTGTCACAGTGGACATAAGCTATACAAGGCACACAATAAGGAGTTTATTTTCAGTTAATTTCAACAATTTGTTGACGATGATAAACTATAAAGTGTTATCTTTAGAAGTCTGTGGAACTCTGGTAATTTAATTCACAATTTTCTATCAAATTATTAGATTTTAAAGCTCGACAAAACCCAATATTGTATCACAAGGGACTTGCAGCCACCTACGTTGTTATTGTCCTTCTCAGGATTGATTTCAAATGTGCAGTGACAGGAGGTATATTCACTAAATCACGAATCATCAGAATGAATGTTGTGTTTTCCTATTTGAATCTATGTGACTTCCTGCTTCAGGCTGCCCCGCGGCGGCCATTAAAAGCCTGGAATGAGAAGCTCTTTCTGTGCACTCATCCAAGTGTGACGAGCAGTTCGGGTGGGGCATGCATGGGTCACCACTGATCCATTCAGGCCTTTCAGTAGGAGTGTTTTCCTGGCATGATGCCCCTAAAAGGTTACCCCGTGTGTGAGATAACATTTTTACAACCATCTCATGCTTGGCTGGACTACTTTGGAAGCAGGGTGACGACAAAAAGAAAGCTGGGGTGCGTTTTAGCAGTCTCCAGGGTAAAAAAAAAAGAAAAGAAGAAGAAGTAAAGAAGAGAAAACAAGCATAATCACAGACAGAGGTGGTGTTACTGTATATGTAAGTTGTGGTGCCATTTTGTACTGAAGACATTTACATTGACTACTGACTTGTTTCTTCTTGACATATTTTTCTCTGGTTGCATTTGGCACATTAAATCTAATTATAATTGAACCATTGAATACTTTATTTTCCCCTCATGACTGAACACTGGTGTACCCTCAATTTAAAGTACAAACAATAATATATGGCTGTGCATTTGTTGTTTTTTCCACATTGCAGTGCTTGTCTGAAAAATATCAATGGTTTAATAAAGAAGGAACAAGACAGAAAAAGAGCTGAAGCCACCTTCAGATACCTTCAGATCAAAGGTTATTTTGCTGTGTAGTTTCTGCAGTCAACCCAAGTGCCTCTCTGGAACTTCCCCAGAATATTGTTTTTATTCAGCATGCTCCACATTTACTGCTTTCTTTAAACATTAATGGATTGCTCAGAAAGGAAGTTAGGGTTTCTCTGTCAGTGTGAGGTTTCTGAGCTGAAGGGAAAAGGCAATGACAGATGGGTCTAGGATGGCTGGAATACTATCTAAGGCACATCACAGAAAGGGTTGATAAATAGAGCACATTTTTATATCGATGGTAGTAGTCAGCAGTCCAGTTAATGGTCAGTCTTAACAAAATAAGGTATTGTATGATAAACACTTTTAGAAGACAACACATTTCATGCAATTCCAGTCAAAGTAATCAGGTTTCCAAAGAAAACATTTTGGGAGAATCAGTCCAATATTCTGTCAAGATCATTATTGTCAGATTTTCTTAATTTTATTTTTCTTTTGAACTGATTTACACATTATCAGGTACACCTGTTCAACTCCTCATTAGCACAAATATCAGCCAATTACTGTCATGAACTATGTGCAGGCAGGAATGGTGGACCCAAAAGTGCAGACTCACAGAGGCAAAGAATGAGAACTCAAAACAGCTTTAATGCCGAACACAACCAAATAACTAAACTGAAAAAATACCAAAAAAACTAAACAGACCAACACACAGTGACAAATCAGGGCGATTGCAACACAGACCAAAGAAAGCACAGGACTTAAATACACAGAGGGAGCAATCAGGGAACGGGAGACAGGAGGCGAGGAACACAGCTGCGACAAATCAGGGGTAAATGAAATAAAGGAAGCAAAACTAGTTACATTAACATGAGACACAGACTTTCAAAGTAAAACAGGAAACATAACACAGACGCGAACTTGACAAGGGGATACGACTGACAGGGGAGACAGAGCAACTATGGAACAAACAGAAACCAAAAGACTAAAAAACTCTACCATTGAACCCAAAAGAGTATAAATAATAAATAAATGACAAAATCAAAGTTCAATAATAATACAAAACTCTGGGTATACGACCCAGGTACCCTAACACTTACATGGCAGCAACTCCATGCAAGTAGACATGGTCAAGAAGACCTGTTGAAGTTCAGACTTTAAATGTTGTTGGTGCCAGATGGGCTGATTCGAGTATTTCAGAAACTGCTTAGCTACTGAGATTGTTTTCACACAAGCATCTTTAGGGTTTACAGAGAACGATCCAAAAAATAGAAAATGTCCACCGAGTGGGAGAAAATACCCTGCTAATGTCAGAGGTCAGACGAGGCTGTCCAGGTGTCTTTGAGCTGATAGGAAGGCAACAGTAACTCAAAAAATAACAAAACACCCATGATAACCAGGGTATGCAGCTAAGAACAGGAAATTGAGGGTGCATTTTGTGCAGGCTCAGCAAAATTGGACTGCAGAAGATTGGAAATATGTTCTTTGGTCTGATGAGTCTCAATTTCTGCTGCAACATTTTGATGGTACAGTCGGATTTTGGAGTGAAGGCATGACTCCATCATGTGTCAGTGGTTTATGATAGATAGATAGATAGATAGATAGATAGATAGATAGATAGATAGATAGATAGATAGATAGATAGATAGATAGATAGATAGATAGATAGATAGATAGATAGATATAATTATAGACCTCAGCAGCAGTGTTAATTGAACTATAAGTTATTCATGCATGGATTTTAGAAAAATAAGGGCTGAATAGCAAATGTGCAGCAGACTGGTCAGTGCTGCTTCTACCCTCTTATCACTTTTGAGGACACAGTAGGAAGCCACTTACATAATCAGTCATTTAAAGTTAACACAAACAAGATGAGCACTAGTGGGACTTCATGAGGGCAACATTAAAAAGAGATGAATTTAAGCGAGCGCTACACTTTAGCAGGAAGGAAACACTGTGCAGTGCCATCTGTGACCTGTCTGAGCGATCGTTCAGATGAGTTCTCATTTAACCCAGTGTCACTTCAAGTTTAGACTCTGCGAAGCAAAAAGACATCGTTAAAAAATAAGAAAAAAGGTTTTTTTTTAAAGCACACTTGCCCCAAATCAGTGTTTACATCACTTATTTCTACAAAAAGAAGCTTGTGGTTTGTGAACTTTGTGACACTGCAAATGCTCCAAAGGGATCTTGAAGTCCCTGAAGTTGTTAATGAGGACATAAAACCAGAACTAGACTTAAGGTAGCTTCTCCGCAGATATGCATTTACAAAACCTACAGACCACACACATCCAGACATAATTTGATGTTCTCTGGTTGTGATAAAGTAATAGTCAACTTCATTTGACGCCATATCAGATCTCTCACGTTGGACTTGATTCTGTCTCTTGGCTCGGACTGCATAAGTGCTCCCCAGGGTTTCCCTGGGCTGATACATTCAACTGAAACACTCAGCCTAGATACTCAGCTGTGTTTTATGTCTGTGTTCTTTAACCTTGGAGAAAAAAAAGTCAAACTCTATGGGGATTCAGAGAGTCTAGCTGCTGAGAGGAGTTCAGTCACATGAAAGAGCAGCTGGATGAAATGAACATTCCCTCAAGGCCTGGCTGCTGCTTCAGATACTCCTACAGACACACCGCAGCGAGAAGGCTGAATAAGCATTATAGCATAGTGAAAAACATGACCCTAAGGTCCAGCTCATCTGCAGCAGTGACCCCACCCAACCACAACGCTGTGCGCTTCTGCCTTCATGTGTGTTTTAACTCTAAAACATTTTCTCTTGGTCTTTCTCCCTCCAGATGATTTTTTTCCTGCCTTTGCATGTGTACGTGTACTCTTTCACAGTAAATTTAAAAGATAAGCCACCTTCAGTATTTTTATTTACGTTTCTCTGCAATATCGTGTTCTCGATCTGAGAGGGAAGAATGTTTTTCATAACAGAAGACAGAGTCTTCCTGTTCAGACAGACACCGACCACAAGATGGTTTGCACAGTTAAGAGCAATAAAAATGTAAAGAGTGCAGCTCCGCATCTGTCCACCCATAAAACCACAGTACAGTACAGTCAGACGTTATCATATGACAATCACATTTTTAACAGGAAGGTTCAAGGAGAAACAGTAAAACGATATAATAAAAACAACTCCTGAAATACAAATCTATACATCCTAATCAAATGATTAACTTTTATTGGTACAATAAGGAGCCCTGTGACAGATTGGCGACCTGTCCAGGGTGTACCCCGCCTCTCGCCCTAAGACAGCTGGGATAGGCTCTAGCGCCCCCCGCGACCCTGAAAAGGATAAGCCGCTGTGGATGGATGGATGGATGGATGGATGGATGGATGGATGGATGGATGGATGGATGGATGGATGGTACAATAAGATTTTTCTGAGTAAGATCCAGGCACTGCACAAAAGCACACAGCTTAAATGATTCATATAACTTGATCAGTGTAGTCTGATCATGTGACACCGCGTTTGTACAGCTGTGCAGATGTATTGTGTATGTCAAACAGACTAGATCAGGGCTTGGATCTTATTACAGTGTCTTTTTTAAACTTATAAGCAATGTACTTATTAATAAAGTTGTACATAAACAGTGTTTATCTTAAAGGGTCAAGAATCAACTGGGATTCTTGTTTTCTTTTGATTTTTCTAATTTTTTCTATATTTCACAGCAGTATAGTAGGATAACTTAATTGAGGCATTAATATGATTTAGCCATTGAAACTTGAGTTTTACATGACATTTAAAAATAACTCTTATCCGCTGTCTTCACCACTCACCACTGTTTGTATATGAAATCTCATACGTGGCATCTCTCCTTCTCCAAACATCCTCTTTACCATTTCCTGTTGGAAACAGCTGTAAATTTACTTCCTCTGTGACTTCCTGAATCAGTAGAGATCCCGAGACAAGGCTTACATACCTCTGGTTTCATGTTCTTGGTGGGGAATGATGGAGGATGGGGGTCGCTGAGCAGATGGGAAACCAGAGAGTGGTAGAGGTGACCGAGAGGTCAAAGATATATGTAAATGATGTAAGATGTAAAGAAAATCTTGTGAAGTTCGGAGATTACATTGTTGTTGGTGTCTTGTGTTGAATTGGCATGCCTACTAAGAGAAAATGATTTTATACAGATTTTTTTTTTCTAGTTCATTATCTGCCTTTCTGTGTGGAGTTTGCATGTTCACGTCTCTGTGTGGGTTCACTCTGGGCACTCTGGCTTTCAAAGATATGTTTATTTAGTTATTAGATTGTTATTATTATTTTTTCCAGCACTAATGGCTCCATTTTGTTTTAGACTGAAATATTGGATGAACGCTTAATGTAACCAGAGGATGACTTCTTATGATGTTTCCTCCAGTGCTATTAGCACTTGTGTCATGTTTTTATGCATTTTAAGGTTTAATTCATACTCTATGATTTAATATTGTTCATGGATCACTTTCCTTGTTTTTCCTAGTTTAATCACTCGTATTTCTAGTTCTGAATTTCTTGTTTCTTTTAGTCTGCTTCCTGTTTCATGCCTCAATGTGTAGCCTGTCTTGTCTGTGTTGTCTCTAACATTCAATTTTGCAGAATTAATTAAAGATATACTGTTATTTATTTATTACATTTGTTTTATTAAGAATTCCCACTAAGATCACATTCTTTTGTACAATAAACACCTAGCTCAAGTAGCAGCCAAAAAATTAAAATCCATCTCAGAAATACTAGAAATACAACAACAAACATAAATCCACAACAAATGCACAATAGAAAAATGCCAGTAACATAAAACATTAAAGCATCAAGTGGCTTCTCAAAAGAAACATTTATTTAAATTCACCAACAGATAAAGGTGTATTCAATTTTTACCCATTTTATAAATCATGTCCAATGTTCATTGTAAGAAAATTATGTTTTCCTCAGAGATCTCAGAACTGTAGATACATCAGAAAGCATAGCTATATACCGTATATCTGCTAGTAGTGGCCTGTCTCTTATTGACGCCCGTTTCTAATAAACGCCGGGTTTGAAAACATGTCACGACAAATAGACGCCGGTCTCCAATAGTACTCGGACTCCTTTAAGCGGCGGTCTGTAGTAAACGCCGATCTCCAATGACCCACCGCCTTTTCCGTACACTACTACTCTTTTTGTACCATCTGGGCTACCGCCCTCCTGCAGTAAATCATACAGTAAATACTTTTTCGTGTCAAAAATGCTTTGTCATCAGATGCTATCGAGGAAGGAAGAAAGTCAAAACGTCCATTCCGTCTGAGAAGGGAATAAGAGCCGGTCTCCAACAACCACCGGTCTCTTTTAAACGCCAGGCCGGCCGAATAATTTTTTAAATAAACGCCAGGGCTACTATTGGAAGATATACGGTAAATGGCTTTCCAGAGGAAAATATACCAGTGCTGTTTTCACTGAGTGGTCAGTGATGGCCAGCTGACTCATTGTTCCATTAAGAATGGAGCAGTGAGTCAGAGACTTTGCATTTGTAATAAAACATTGAGATACACGGCACACCAGTGTATCAGCATAATAAAGACTGAAGCTCATCATAAGGTTCAATCTTTAACTTTGTTTCCAGTACTTAGGATTATGACAAAATACCCCAAAAAACTAAGGACAGTCCTATCAACTTCATCTGTATGTTACTGTACTAACTGTCAGGAGAGGTGGGATTAATATATTAACGTCTGAACACCAGCATGTTACCATTATTGTAGCTTGTTGTTAACATTTCAGAGCTGGTTAAGCTGTTCACTGATTTCTGAT
This sequence comes from Pelvicachromis taeniatus, assembly GCA_015108175.1. Classification (NCBI taxonomy): domain Eukaryota; kingdom Metazoa; phylum Chordata; class Actinopteri; order Cichliformes; family Cichlidae; genus Pelvicachromis; species Pelvicachromis taeniatus. Next base: position 9,124 of record VURO01046756.1, on the reverse strand, counting down.
TATAATAGTCATTAAGCAATTCATGAGTTGATTAGAAAAAAGGAGAAAAAAAATGGAGCTTTAGTAACTTTAACAAACAAGTGCAGCCAACTGAGTGCTTCTAATGAACAAGAAAACAATGCCGAATACACCGAGGAGTGCTAATAACAATACAGAGCTATCATTAAAATATAGAGGAAGAGTGGCAGAAATGTGGAGTCGAAGACAGGCAGTAATCAGGAATGATGGATGCAGCGAGATGGATATGACGGATGGAGAAAGGAGGAAAAGAAGAAAGTTTGATAACTTAGACCCATCTGCAGTGAAAGAATGATGAATGACTTTCATTTACAGTAGGAGCAAGTCTTCCTTTAGCAGAGCTTCCCTGTGGCTTTGAACCTCTGTGGCCATCTCACTTCTGTCCTCCTATGAGCTCTACCAACCCCATCAGTCTCCTCACTAATCCAGCTCATACTGTCAGACTTTTCAAAGTGCTAAAGCATCCTACCATTGGTTTTAAATTATTAAACAAGAAGAATTCTCACCTACTCACTCGCTCACACACACACACGCACGCACACACACACACACACACACACACACACACACACACACACACACACACACACACATATCTCAAATCTTATAGCTTCTCACTTGGTGATCAAATATTTACAGGGCTTGTATGCATGACTACTCCTTAACCCAGAGATGTTATTTGCTGAAGTTATCTGTTTATCAGAAGATTTTATTAATCCCTAAAGAAAATACATATTATACTGTGTGAGTTGTGGTGAAATATTGACAACCCAAATGCAGGGTGTGGTAGACGAAGTTTGAACGTAAAGCTGAGCGTTTATTCCAAGTAAATAACAGGTAAGAGGCAGCCCAGAAACAGGTAACAAAAACCCATAAGCCATGAGGAAGCACAGGGGAAAACACTAGGCACAGCACAGTTAGTGAGACAATTAGACAAAGGGCGAGGGGAGACAACGACAGTGACAATAAATACACAATGTAATGAGGGAAGCTGAAACTAATCACAGAATAATTGACAAGGGACATTTGCTAAATACCAAACACATCAGACACAGGTTACTGAAAGAAAACAGGAAATGACATCACTGAGGGAGAGTTTACACAAAAGGGTGGAACACTAGGGAAAAAGGGAAGACAACTAGACAACTAGAAAGTCCAAAAAAACTCCAGAAATACAATATTGAAAACCACAACCTTCAAATCAGTGTGGAAGATAAAACGCATCATCCAGATTTAGTCTTGTGTAAATGTTTTTTTACATTATGCCTATAAAGCATTACATGTGACATCGCCTCAACTTTGAGTATTTAGCTGACTTCTTTCTTTTCATGTAATCCCAGGTTGACTCCAAGATAAGAGAAAGAGAGATACCCTAGTGGCCACATCTGGGAGGAAACCCCTGTCACTGTTGCCTAACCAAAAGGACACTCTGTGTGTAATTTAGAATTTGACAAAAATGGCCTCCAACAGTGAAATTCACAAACATTTGTGATGGTGAATGCAGCTGACTCTAAAGCCTCCCTGACTATATGCACGATAGCAGGAAAATCAGCTCTATTACATGGAGAGAAACTGCAAAAAAAAAAAAACTTCCTGAGCTTCTTCCTCAACTCATAACTGTGCCCTGATATATTTGAAAAATATACCAATTCACACATTTTTGCGGACGTGTTCTTGTTGTTTTTGTCATAAAATGAGCAGTCAGTCGTACTTAATCAGCCGCTTGCAGATTGTGCAACTGATAATATCATACACTCAGCGATTCAGCGCTGTGCTCATTACTTTTTCTTTTCTTTTCTTCTGTCAACGAACAGCAGGTAAAGTAAGAGGGGGAGAATGTAATTCCTCAGGGCAAACATTAATTTTCTCGCTCTCCTTCCCAACTGAAACGCAGTATGTAGACACAGAGCGCGGCTCTGAGTTTGTCCTTGGATTGATGGATATCTGCCTGAGCTGCAAAGGAATCATAAGTCTGAAAATGCAATCAGCAGGAGGGACAGCAGAAGAGAGGAGCCGCTTCTCACTGATATTCTTTCAGACAGTGCCAAACGCTCTGCTCGAGGGCTTTTACATCTATTCTCTACCCTTATGTTCACAGATTATGAAGAGAGTTAAGGTCTGCAAGAAACTGCGATAAGGTGAAAATATTTTTTTTGATGCAGTGAACATCAAAGGATTATTTTAATAAAAAGATTACTGTCCAAGCAGAGCGATGGTGGCGTCAGCTGGTGTTCTCATCTTTGCAGAAAATGTTTTTTTTTTTAATGTAACACTTTATGGTAAAATTCAAAATACATAAAATACATTAGTTGGTGCATGAATCAATGCCGACTCCATAGCAGTTAATGTAAGTCTTCCTCTATTTAGGAATGATCAGCCTATTATGAGTTTATGCTATTAATTTAAGCTCAGCAGATTATTAATTAATGAGTATTAATTTACAGTTCATTCATTCATTAGCTTTGATTAAATTGTTTTTTTTAATGAGATCTGGTGCTGTTCTGCTTTCAAAGAGATTCAGCAAACACACTGTGCTAAAAAAAAAATCCCCTTTTATATTTAAGTTCTTGTTCCATTAGTGGCGTATTTTAAAGCATTTTCCCTGAGTCAAAGCCACGGTGTCGGGTCTCTGTTCCACTACGTATTGTAACTAGACGAAATCTCGAATTCTGCTTTTCTTTCATCTGTCCTTTTGAAACGTGTTCCCGGGGTTTGCTTGCAATGTTCAAAGGAAAATGGCCGTCCTCTACAGGAACCTGCTTTTCAGCGTTGAAACCTTTGCAACTTTTCAGGAAGTCAAAATACAGTTGCTTTAAAGAGAAAATCTGTTGGTGGTCAGAAATAGTTCTCCCCTTTTATAATCTCTGCTCAGTGCTCCCAATCCTCCAGTTATTACAGACATGTCTGAACCAGCGCTGACACCTGGACCTGCTCATGGATTTGCCTCTTTGGTCGAATCTGTGACACCTGGTCCACAGCCAATGGGAACTGATGCTAATTCAAAGCTGCTAAAAATAGAAATACTTGACTGTATTATTTATAATTCTTATTCATAGCTTACCCTTTCCCCCTTTCTTTAACTTGTTCTCACCATCTTAGTCGTCAGCTTGCCCACTGTACACCAACTAGTGGCATTTAACTAAAATACATTTAATATAATTAATTCTGCACTTTTTTCATGCAGCTATATTATATTAACAGTATAATAATAAATTATACAAATTAAATACTGTAGCCTGTGATGAATTTGCTTCAATTGCAGTTTCTTTTTTTCCTCCTCCTTCTTCTTAAGCAGATCATCTGCCTCCAGCTCACCCTGTCACACCAGCCCTCTACATGTCCTCCTTCACTACTTTTCCTCATATGTCCAAATTACCTCAGGCTTGCCTCTCTAATGTTATCTCCAAATTGCTCTACCTCAGCCGTCCCTCTGATGTGCTCATTTCTAATCTTGTCCATCAGAGTCGCTCCCAGTGAAAAGCTTAACGTCTATATTTTTTGTCACTGTCTCCAATCTATACATCCTACTACCATCCTGTGAACCTTCCCTTTCACTCTTGCTGCCATCCATCTCTCACAAATCATTCCTGACACTCATCTCCACCCACTCCACCCTGTCTGCACTGTCTTCTTCACCTCTCTTGTGCACCGACCATTGCCTTGGGTGGTGACCCCAGCTATTTAAACTCATCTACCTTCATTACCTCTACTCCTTGAAGCTTCACACTTCCACCTGACTCCCTCTTATTTAGTCACTACAGTTAAATATCACATCCTACAGGAATCCTGTTTAGGAATTAAACTAGTCGACATTATAAACTAATACAGCCCCAAATGACAAATGATAAAAGTCACTCACAATGATTTAATTTCATTAATCTTAGATCTTTTTCATGTCATATATTTACAACTACAAATTTTTCCCATTCATTTTTTTATTAGCTTGATCGATTGTTTAACTTTACAATACAAGCTGATTGTGTTGCTTCAGGCTCTAGTTTGTTTTGTCTGAATTGGTACAAGTCAAACAAATAACTGATTAACAGGGGGGGGGGAAATAATCAGATTGGGGCAATAAACAATAGATGGAAAATTATTGTTTTTGTTTCAGGGTACAGAATCGAGATTTACTCCACCACAACCAGCAACACGAAATCAATTAGCAACATCAGTCTGATAATCTAACATCACAACAGGAGCAGGGTCTGTTTTTCTGCACCGAGCACCTTTTTAGTGTCACTACTTTAAGTGCAGTTACCCAGTCATATTTGCATATGTTTATTTCTGGCTTTTCCTTCTAATTAAAGGGGACATGAAACGCTCCACATATAAAGGCTAATTTACACCACTAAGCCCTGCTCTCAAAAACTGACATAGATGTAACTCTGTCTGTGAAGCTGTTCTGTCAGTAAGAAACGTGACGTCAACGTGCGGTTGGTTGATGAGGCTAATAGACTCAGAGGAAAGTAAGGACACTAAAACTAAAAATCTGTTTAAGTGGATTACATTTGTGCTGCCCTGCCACTGGCTGCAACAATGAGTTTTATGTTAAGAAAACGAGGAAATGCTGTCCGTCTGTCTCGTTAGCAGTAATTAGTAAGAAGTTAAAGTGTAATGACAGTCAGTGCTTGTTTCTGCTGTGACCAACATCAGAAACAAGTGCAGTGTTTGTTGTTGATTTATTATTTATCGTCTTTATAGAATAATATTATAGAAAAATAACTTTTTATATATGAGTTTTATTTCTGTTAAATGAATTCTCAGGGAAAAATGTATCCATCTATAAATCCACTCTCTTCTGCTTAACCTTATAATTTCTATTATAATTTCTTACATGTGTCTTTGCACTTTTGTCTTTTTTTCCCAATTGTAACAAGATAAGTCTCTGTCTCTGGCTCTGTTTTTCTACCAAGGTCACTCTATAGCCGACGGGAGTTGGGGGGTGCCAGGAAGACAGCAGCACTCACCAAGACAAGAGGTCGTAATCAGAAAGAGTTAAGCTATAATCAAACATGGACCTCTGGCAGAAAACAGACAAAGCGTGACAAAAGAGGGAAAAAAAAAACAGCAAGGAGGCAAGGAATTTGATAAAAATACATCTGAAGGAAAGCCTTTAATCACACGGGGAGAAAGAGACAAAGGAAAGCTCTGTGGCTGAGAAATTAGAAGGAAAAAAAACCGAACACAGACAGAGTGGGAGAGGTGGACAGAAAGACGAGACAGAAGGCAGGATCGAGTAAATGGAAGGGTGCAGGGTGTTGGTATTTTTAACATGCACTAATCACAGCCAGCACATCAAATGTGGCCTGTTGCAAAGACGCCCTCTGTGTTAATCAGAGCAAAGAAACACAGAGGGAAAAAAATGATTACTGATGCCAGGACAATACTGTGCAAAGCCAGACTCAAATATGTTGCATAAAGAAGGGGATTTGGTGCATACAGCATAAGGAAATGAGCACAGAATTGAGTAAATTTGCCTCCTTATGTAAATCGTCTACGCATCAAAGATTCTTCCTGTAGAGACTCGGGGGTTTAATAAGCTGGGAGGCGGGCGTCTTTTTCCCCCCATCTTCACTGGGCAGAGGAGGGCAAAGCAAGGGAAAAAAAGGAGGTGGGGGGAGTGGGAAGTTGTGTCTCAAGACAGGGTGAGGATAAAATCAGCCTGTCTCCTTCGTGTTTGCTTCTGCTGGGCTCTGCCCCTCACTCTTCACTCTGCAGTCCTGGTGGCTGTCTGAGGCTGTTAATGAATCCCGGCAGATTAGCAGACTATCATTTTAAATTCACAACATCACAAGACTTCACCTAATTCACCAAAGCATCCTTTAATTCACCAACAACTTGTAGAAACAGCATTATTAAAGTTATCCTTAAAGGATCGTTTTTGATGAGGAGAATTTTGGCCCTGTTACAAATATTTTTTTTCATCTTTTCATGGCTTTGATAAATATTCATCTCGCTGATGCACGCGTCCTGCTGCAGTGCAGCGTGTTACTGCAAGGGATATTGATGAGCTGTTGGTCTGAGGATGCTCAAATCACACAGCAATCAGGCCTCATCATCGCTCCCGTGGCCAGACAATCAGCGCGCAGTGAAGACTCAGGTACACTTTTCTTCCCTTCCTAACGTGGTGCCACTTTCTCCGGTCGTTAGTATGAAGGCCACGTACAAAATGATCATCGTTTGTGTTTTCACATACTGATGGGTTGCACTGGGTTGTTTTCTAAGCTCTGCTCAAGGGACAGAAAGTCTAATCCAATATAGAGGCATTCAGCGACATCCAGCAAGTGGCGGGACAGTGCAAGGGCTTGTGCACGGCAACGCTCATCCAGCCAGCGCCGGCCGATGGGAGTGGGATTGTGGAAGCCTTTAAATGCATCTTGGGGGCTGGATAGTGGAGGCTATTATACAAAGAATCATGACAAGAATTCAATAACGGCGCTTTTGTCCTGTGAAATCTCACTCTTCCCATAAGGATCCTTCTGTTTCTGCCTCTCTTTCCACTCCCTCCTCTCTTTCGATCCCACTGCTCCTCAGGGGGGAATGAGTTAAAAGCATAATACTGAGAGTACTTGAGTGCTGAGGATTCCTCTTGAATGCTAAGCAGCCTTATCAAATAGCACACTGCAGCACAGGATCATAGGTACTGATGGGCAGTGAGAAGCTATACAGACATCTGACGAGACTGCACACCTCCCGGTGTAAATATTTAAATAAATCACAACCCACGAGACTCATGATTTTAGTGCTGAAACCATCATGTAATAATCAGCTAATTAGCACCTGGTCTGCGTTTGAGGCAACACTGCAGCAATCAGATAAGAGTTACTTTACCTTAATAAAGGATTTCACATTAACATTAAACAAAGGGTAATAAGGGTTAGTCGTAGAACCTGCAGCTCTGCACTGATTTCACTGTACAGAAACTGTGTGAATGCTCTCTGTACCCACAGAGAGCATTCACACGACATGTGATTACAGTATGAACACTGTAAACAAATTTATAGGTAAATGAAGTGTCCCCACAAGAAAGCAATAAACAGCTGTGACCTGGATGTTCTTTCTCTTACCATTTGGAAGTGATCAACAGAGACTGGAAAAAATATCAAGCTCATATTTCTTACTTTACAACATAAAGGTCAGATAGAATGTAAGTCATGAGCTTGATAATCCAAGAGAGTATTTGACTTTATTTGATTAATTCATTAAATTTGAATGACTGGATAAGATCAGGTCAGGACTAGGCTAGTGCACCAGAATCCTCTTTTAACAAGCCCGTTGCACCATATATAGCTCACCATATGCAGTATTGATGAATGAAAAAATGCACAGAGCGTATCAGCAAGACTGAAATGAACAGTTTTTGTTGTTTTACCTTTGCATCCAGGACTGCTTATGTGTGCTACATCAGCCTGCCGGGCTCACACTTTGCTTGAACATCACACTGGGGATTTCCCTGCTTGCACAACATGTCTGCTTTCTACATCCTGTGCTCCTTGTAGACATTTCATATCAGCGGCACCACAACTGCACACAGCCAGTTTGGAGTAAATTAATGTGCTGAAATCCTGCAGGTCTAGAAAAGAAATCAGCACAAACCTCTGCAGCCACAGATCAGCAAGCGAAATCGTAAACAAGCTAAAGCAGACAATCAAGTCAGCTACCTGAATATCACGCAAAAAAATAATAAGAACCTAGTGAGATTTATTTTTATATTTCTGGAGGCCAGAAATTTCACAAATGAGCTCCCAACCTTTCCCTCCCGTTACACTCGCACACATCACAGTGAACCTTGTTTCTTTATCGGACAGAACGTGTTTGTCTCATTTATGCCAAACAACTCAACACTAACACCTGGCTTCTCCTTCTTCTTCTTTTTTCATTCAGCTGCTCACTTTAGGGGTCACCTCAGTGGATTATCTGCCAGCATCTCAATGTATACCTAACATCTTCCTCTCTCACACCACCCCTCCCTCACTATATCCATGAGTCTTGCCTTTTTACTGCAGCCTAGTAGCTCCATATTCAACATCCTTTGTCCAGTATATCTTTCCTCTGCATCTGCCTTGTCCCTCTAACTTTGCTTCCAAACTGCTCAGCCTGAGCTGTCCCTCTGATGTACAAATTTCTAATCCTGTCCATTCTGGTTACATCCTTTGAAAATCTAAGCATCTTCAACTCTGTCACCTGCAGCTTGGCCTCCTGTCAACAACCATCTAATCTAATCAATAATGACAATAATAATCAGACATAATCAGCACTGTCTTCAGTTTTCTTTAAATTGTTTTAAACAACAAAAAAACAGAACAGAGCAGAAATAATTTATTAATTATAGGATGAATTTTAGATATATTTGTCCATCCAACCCATTCCTTTTCTTTCCACTCATCCAATTTAGCATGTCAGAGGAAGGCTGGAGCCTATCACAGCTCTTGTAGGAGGAGAAGCACGGTACACCCTAAACAGTAACTGGTCTACTGCAGGGCTAACAGGCACACCGAAGCACGCGGTTCATGGACTGTGGGAGGAAGCCAGAGCGCCTACACAGAGACTTTTTTCCACATCTTGACTAGGGCTGGGACAACGCGTCGACGTAATCGATTACGTCGACGCGTAAAATACGTTGACGTAAAAAGTTTGCGTCGATGCGTCGTCACTTTCAAAAAAACACATGGCGGCAGCGAGTAGCAGTAACATGTCGACTTAAACCACGCCCCCCGAACACACAGTTCTACAGTATGGGGATATTATAACCGAAAAGGAAGTGATTCAGTCTTTGCCGGCTTTGTAAGGTGGAAATGGCCGATCATAAAACGACCGTAAGTTTTCAACTTTTTTACTAACGCTGGTTTTTACCCTTTAATTCATCCAGACACCCCCCACGTAGACATACGTCACTCATAGACAGAAATAAACACCCAACCTCCGTAAATGCAAAACTAATTTAAGCTGCTTAGCAGTAACGTATATCATTAGATTAATCGATGCATCGAAAAATTAATCACTAGATTCATCAATTCGGAAAATAATCGCTTTGCCCAGCCCTAATCTTGACACATTATATGAGGGTGACATATTTCCGACACATAGAAGGGTGGCGTGAGGGCTG
>VURO01046734.1:0-10670 GCA_015108175.1 Pelvicachromis taeniatus | reverse complement strand
GAGGTGAAGAATAAAAAGTAAACTAACTGTGCTCCAAAGCTATCCACCACGAAGGTGACTTTAGAAATAGTGCGGCATGGTGGCGTCTAGTGTGCCATGATGGCGTCTAGTGTGGCATGGTGGCGTCTAGTGTGGCATGGTGGCGTCTAGTGTGGCATGGTGGCGTCTAGTGTGGCATGGTGGCGTCTAGTGTGGCATGGTGGCGTCTAGTGCGGCATGGTGGCGTCTATTGTGGCATGGTGGCGTCTATTGTGGCATGGTGGCGTCTAGTGTGGCATGGTGGTGTCTATTGTTGCATGGTGGCGTCTATTGTGGCATGGTGGCGTCTATTGTGGCATGGTGGCGTCTATTGTGGCATGGTGGCGTCTAGTGTGGCATGGTGGCGTCTAGTGTGGCATGGTGGCGTCTATTGTGGCATGGTGGCGTCTATTGTGGCATGGTGGCGTCTATTGTGGCATGGTGGTGTCTATTGTGGCATGGTGGCGTCTATTGTGGCATGGTGGCGTCTATTGTGGCATGGTGGTGTCTATTGTGGCATGGTGGCGTCTATTGTGGCATGGTGGCGTCTATTGTGGCATGATGGTGTCTAGTGCGGCATGGTGGCGTCTAGTGCGGTATGGTGGCGTCTATTGTGGCATGATGGTGTCTATTGCGGCATGGTGGCGTCTAGTGCGGCATGGTGGCGTCTAGTGCGGCATGGTGGCGTCTAGTGCGGCATGGTGGCGTCTAGTGCGGCATGGTGGCGTCTAGTGTGGCATGGTGGCGTCTACTGTGGCATGGTGGCGTCTACTGTGGCATGGTGGCGTCTACTGTGGCATGGTGGCGTCTACTGTGGCATGGTGGCGTCTAGTGCGGCATGATGGCGCTTGATTTACTTACATGAAGAAAAGGCACCAGAGTCTGGGAACTGTAGAAAGCCATACATTCTTTTTCTTGCCAGAGTTTGAAGTACATGCGTACTCTAAAGTATTTCAAACTGTAACTTGACTACAGTTGTAAAGGATGGTTGACTAAACACAGGTATGAAACATCAGAGTAACAATCCTGATGACCATCCACCGCCATGGCGTTATGGCTGGAGATGAGTGTGAGCTAACGGCTCCTGGTATCTCTCTCCTAACTATATTTAACCCATAAAACAAACACACACTTTCAACACCTGTTATCAGTGACAGTCACATTTCTTCCTAGCTCAGTGAGATACTGTGGTTAACCACAAACCTCTGCTTGAGTTTGTAATTTATAACTTCAATATGTCAGCATTCATAAATTCCCCTCAATCTCATTACCTAGAAAAAGGGAGTTTTTCTTTCCTGGTTTGTTAAACTGCCTTTTCCCTCTTGTGCTGAAACTGAGCTGGGCATACTCCAAATCAAGAGTGTGGGCACTCATTAGCGCTGTTCTCATATCTCACAAAAGAGCCTGGTTACAAAGAGACTCGAGCTCTATTTAAAGTAATGCCGCCAGGAGTCCATTGCCAACGATAATGCGCTTTACATCATTTTGTCCTCGCCTTTATCTTGAGCTTCTTAAGGAATAGGCAACACGCAAAGTCATTAGGGACATGATAACTCCCCATATAATTAGATGGAGAAAGATTGGATGCCTGGTGCACCACAGGGCAGACCCACTTACGACATAATCACTCACCCCACCAATGTGGGACATCGTATATGCTGGCAATTAATTGAGATGATTACAATTAGCTAAGACAGAATGTTTGCTTGTGTCTGCTCTGACCAAAGACGTGACTGTAATCTGCCTCTGGTTGAAACTACAGACTGACTCAGTCTCATTACTGTATTCTTAGCAGGCTAAAGCCAACTGATAGATTCTTAGCTTGCAATAGATCAGAAAGTCGAAGAAGAGATTTGATTTGGAAATTCGATTAAAGGATGGATTCTTAGTTCAGTTCAGTTCTCTCACTTCAATTTGGATCACTATGTAACCTTTATATTTGTAAAGCAGTATTTTAAAATCTGTGGTTGTTTTCTGGCATGAAGAAAAGAGTCCCCCACCCCACCCCACCCCCACATCACATTCCTCCATGGCTAACCCAGTCCTGCCCTGCAGGGCTCTACCATCCACTGGTTTGACAACTAGAGCACTGAATGAACACTGTGTGTTAGCCATGCGCAGACAGTCTGTCATTTTAACTAATGCATTTCAAGTTCTGCAACAGATGGTTACAATTTTACATCAAGTTCTTTTTTTTTTACCACATTATCTTGATTTTGCATAATTTACACATAAGTAAAAGTAATCCTAGAACTAAAGTGGAGAATAAAACACTTGGTGGCAGTTTTCAGGTTGTAAGTCACTTCCACGCTTTCTGATGTATCGTCTTGTGAAAAAAGACTCTGTGCAGGAGAAATGCTGTAGGTGACGTCAGACTTGGTGGACAATGACCCAAACACAAATGTTGGGTCAGAATTAATCACACTTTTTGTTTAAATGACACCAAACGACTGACGGACAACAAAAGACATCTGCATTTCCAACGTCCTGTAGGACAGCGGGGATTAGGACTCTCTGCAGGAAGACTCGTGCTTCAGAGTTCCTCCTCCCCAGCCAAGAACGACGCACCGTCTTCCACGAGAGGTTTTTCCCTCAGTCCCACAGCATTTAATGCATCCTGAGCTGTCATCAGTAGCTGAACAGCAGCTGTGTGATGAGCTGATGCTCTCGGGCTAAAACATGTGGCAAACGTGTTTCACTGTCACATAAACAATTTTAGTGAGCAGCACGGGTGCAACGCTGTCATCTCTGATTTGTGTAATGATGGAAAGGACTAAGCCACCTCTGACAGAGTGGGACGAGGCGGCTTGTTGTTCTAGCTGCCTCGTCCCACTCTGGATGGTCTAGGACCAAAATACATCAGTGACCTCCTGACCCAGTATGAACCATCCAGACCCCTCAGGTCATCTGGATCCTGTTTCTTATCAGTTCCCAGAGTCAGAACCAGACATGGAGAAGCCGCATTCAGCTTCTATGCTCCATATATGTGGAACAAACTCCCAGAAAGCCTCAGATCAGCTGAAACACTCAGTTTATTTAAATCCAGGTTGAAGACTCACCTGTTCTCAGCTGCATTTCAATAAAGCCCTAAATCCACACAGGTTTACTTTTAGCTTACATTTCAAAACTTACCTTTTAACTGCTGATTTTATCTACTGTTCCTCTTTTTTTTTTATTTAAATCATGCTTTTTATATGTTTTTGTCTTTTAATGTCTCTGTAAAGCACTTTGAATTACCTTGCTGTTGAATTGTGCTATAGAAATAAACTTGCCTTCTATGGCAGAGAGAGAGTCGTCCTGTCCAGAACGAATCATCTTAGCTGAACTCGGAGTAGAAAGAGGACTGGGGAAACACAGCCACACAATCTGAAGACCGGCTGTTGGTGTCTCACCTCTGATTATATAAAAGGCATCTTTGCTGTCATCAGGAATATACCAGCAGGTATATGAAGAGTCAACTCATTGGGGCCCTGTGAGGAGGGACCAAAAGATCTTGCAAATGTGTTTCACAGCTATATCAACAGTGGTAGGCAGCATCGGTACAAAGACCTTATCATCTTTGATGGATTAGGAAAAACTCGCCTGGTTTTCATTGTGTCAAGAGTATCAGAGGCTCAATCCAGATTAAGGCGTTTGTAATACTAGTGGAAAGGTTGATCAAACTCTGAGAGACCATGTTCCAGAGGGGGCGAGAACACAGCTTCCAAAATCCCTGCAGGACTGGAGGAATCACCTCTACCACCACTGCTGAGATTACCAACAAGCAGCACTGAACAGCACAGGAAGTCATTCCTGCCCGTGGCCATCTCCCTGTACAACACACTGGAAACACTGAGGAGTTACACCATGCGGAGTATAATGGGGAATTCCCCATTATACTCCACTTGGCCTTCAATTTGAAGATGGTAAACAGAGTTAATGCTGCATCATCAGGTGACTACGACCCACCCCTCAGTTATGCTGCAATAGGCTGCATTGAACATCCCTCTCTCCTTCTCAGTTACCATGTGATTATACGCCACTACTGCACATGAAGCATGTCACAAACCTCTGTGTGCGGCCCTTTATGTGACGCTCGTGTTCCAATATGGTCCTTAGTAAAACTCCTCCTGTAAAGCTTTGGCAACTGAAAATCACCAGTGTGTGTGTTTAATGTGGCCACACACACTCTCAGGTTTCTTCTTCTTGTCTGTCAAATTTGATCTTTTTTTCTATGTGTGTGTGTGTGTGTGTAATGCAGTAGTCATTTATTATGCAGCAGGACTATAAATAAACTGAAGCAGTGTGCGGAGCTGTTGTTATGTGTCTCCAGCATGTCTGACCACTGTCACCCTTTGGCTATCTCTACACATGAAGGAGCCACGCAGCCCAGCGGCTCGTACTTCTCCGGAGTGGTTTTCTCTTGTTTTCGTCCACTTGCAGTACGATTGGGCCCAAGGCCGAGCAGGCTGAAAGCGTAAGGGCAAGTCAGTGCCACATTTAGGTCTCCTTCTAGAGTCAGTCAGCCTGTTCGCCCTAATGGATTCAGGATGTGCATCCAGCTCAGGATGCAGAGTATTAAGTGCTCTCTCTGTGTCACTCTACACACACCCTCACCTTTGTTTGTGGCCCAAGGATGCTCTTACAGTGAAGCAATTTGGAAGCATCATTCAACCTGAAAGAGGGGAATAGAAGGGTCATGGAAGAGAAAATTAGAGTAATGGGTATAAGAGGAGACAGTTATAGCATCAGGTTGGCACTTATTTGGTGGCCTCATTGATTTAGTTACATTTTCTTAGCCTTTTCCAGTTCCTTTTACTTGTTTATTTCTTCTTCAAATTGGTGCAAAATCTGGATTATTTTGGCAACAATCAATAACCAAAAACTGAAAGAGGAAATTATTGAGAATCAGCCGTAAACATGGCGCAACCTAGTTTATCAATGTAGCCAACTCAACTCAGGTTTGACTCAAAAGAGATGGGCCTCACTTTTTATTATCAGAACTTACAAAGAGGTCTCAGGTTCTGTCTTTGAAGTTCTCAGAACATATAGATACATCTTACAATATGGTATATTGTATAAAACAACCTATGATTAATTTATCTGATAAGTAGAAAACAATCCAAGTGTAAAAATCATCATAAACAAAATACATAAACAAAAAATCTGTTATACGTTTGTGTCACTCTGGATTTTCTGTCATTTGAGAATGACGTGAAAAAAGCAAAGAAGAAAAAATAAAGCTGTAAAAAGCAGTTTGCAAGATGAAACGTATTAGCAGAAAGAGGGACATCAATGATCACTACACAGTGCTAAACCAACAGTACTACAATCTGCTGCACAACGTGCATGCTTACAGTCACAACACTGCAGTGTGGCACATCAGAGAGTTCATTTGTCTCTCCAACAAAACCAGTGAAAGACACACATGTAAGGCTTTATTCTGAGTACATAACAGAAACCAAAACAGAATAGAATAAACCTTTATTATCCCACGAGTGAGAAATGCGGGTGTTACACAGCTCTTTTAGCAAGGGCAACATGCATATAGAAGGAGGGGAACACAAAAGTGGTCTTATAGGGTGGCTGTAGCCGCTGTAGAGCGGGTCACCTCCTCACCGGTTCGATCCCAGGCTCCCCCAGTCTACATGGGCAAGATACTAACCTCTGATGGTCAGAGGGCCCGGTGGCGCCTGTGTCCGGCAGCCTCGCCTCTGTCAGTGTGCCCCAGGGCAGCTGTGGCTACAATGTAGCTTGCCATCACCAGTGTGTGAATGTGTGTGTGAATGACTGATTGTAGTCCATCCATCTTCCTCCTCTTATCCGGGGCCGGGTCGCGGGGGCAGCAGCCCAAGCAGAGAAGCCCAGACCTCCCTCTCCCCAGCCACCTCCTCCAGCTCATCCGGGGGAACACCAAGGCGTTCCCAGGCCAGCCCAGAGATATAATCTCTCCAGCGTGTCCTGGGTCTGCCCCGGGGCCTCCTCCCGGTGTAGCCTGTGGACTGATTGTAGTGTTAAGCGTAAATGCAGGCCATTTACCATTATATACATAAGCAAATGAGTTTGTATATACAAATAGCAATGTACAGAAATATGTATAAAAGAGAGAGATATGTAGAGATATGTACATGAGTGTGTGTGTGTGTGTGTGTGTGTGTGGGGAAGGGGGGGTGATTCAGGTGAGCTGTACAGTGAACAAACAGCTGATGAGCAGGATAACATGGTAAACTGTGTTACAGAGTCTGACAGCTGCTGGTAGGAATGACCTGCGGTAGCTCCTTCCTTCACCGTGGGTGTAACGAGCTGCTCAGTGCTCCTACTGTCTCATGCAGGGGGGGGTGTTGTCCATGATGGATGTGCAAGTTCATGCAAGTTCATCTATGCTGTGATTGAAATAACATGTTTAAGCCCATATGTCCCAGGCAGTGTTTCCCTTTCACGTGCTGTAGTGGCTCGTGGCATCCTGCAAAAAAATATGAAGTAATGTTACTTGAGCACAGCTGTCATTCAATAGCAGCAATGCCAGTGTCACCGAGATGTCATATTACATTTGGATGAGCCAACAGGAGAGCACGATCAAATGAATGTAGCGTCTGGAAGCTTGACACGCAGATATATGAAGGCCACCAGAGAGAGCACAGAGAGCCCAACTGATTGGTACAGTGATAATTATGGTGAATTTGCCAATGATTGCAGTACCAGAGCTAATAAACTGCTTATTAATGGTAGTGATCCCCCCGTGGTAACACAGACTTTAGCAGCTCATCAACCAAACTGATAGCTGTGTGAACGCATTGTCACAGGCTTTCATCCTGCTCACCAATTAATGCCACTCAAATTTCCTCCTGTTACATTTATTTGCAGATCGTGTTATAATGTTGCATACTGACACTCTACACTCCACTGCCTTACTGTAATCAGATCAGCACACATCAAACTCTTTGGTGCTCCAGCCAGCCTGCTGCATTTCACAGGGACTGGGAAACTATTGATCAAAGCGTTCAGACATGTCCAGAGCCTTTCCCCCAGTGCATCATGGTCCTGCTCGCTCAAGCCAAAAGAGCCTAACAACAACAAACATATCTGCCGTTGCTGCCTGAGTCTCTCTGATTAGCTGCCGGGGAGATATTTTTAGAGTATCACAGCCCCTTTGAAGAGGATGAAGAGCAGAGCCCAGCCCCCACCACCACCCTCATGTCGCAGCCCCTTACCACTCTATATTTCAAATTACAGCCCGACATTCTTTGTGGGTTTTTGCTCATTGTTGCCACACTGTCAGATGGATTTGACTTGTAATGGTTTTATTATGTGGTCACTTGACTCCCCTCGCACGTAGACGCCCTCCCTGTGCATACAGTGCACTAAAAGTCACTTTAAAAGCTGAAACACACTCGATTGATAGCCTGAAAGGTCCTGTATATATAGCTTAGAATAATAATTTATGTCCAATAATAGATTAAAATGCTGTGCACAGCCATCCCTACACTGTTAGGAGAGTCAGAGGCAATTGTGACAGGATATCTGCAATTATTTTAATAACTAAAAACTTATGATTAAATCCCCTTTTTCAGTCGATTAAATAAAGTATAAATGAAGTATAAATAAAGTAGACTGTTTCAGCGGTGCAGCCTACGTTCAGTAATCATCACTAAGATAAATGCGGTTATTGATTTACTGAGATAATGTGCTCAGATTATTAAATAAACACCCGTGAAATAATTCTAAGAAGCATTTAAAGTAAATAGAAATAATGTTAACTGGAACTCCTGATATGCTTACAAGTCACTGATTTTACACGTGTGTTGACGTAAAAACATTAGTGCTCCTTTTGACTTCATGTACTATGTACAGTCCAGTCAATAACAGGCAGATTTTTATAATTTGTATTATTTTATTGTTATTTCTTCTTAGGAGACGTGTCTCAGTCACACATGTTGGAGACTGGATCGGTCACCTCTAACCTGTGTGGCTGAAGCTTTAACATGTTCCATGTTATTTTTATGTAGCCAGTTACTAAACTCAGTAATCACATTGCAGTTACAATTATGTTGTTAATTTTGCTGCAAAGGTTCTTCACATTTCTGCACATCGACAGACAGAAAGGAAAAAAAAACATGAAATGTGCCTTTTTCTCCCAGCGCACTCGGACTGCAGTCAGCTGATGTCACTTTGTGTGCAGGCAGAAGGAAAATGGAGTTAGTGAGTTATGAACATTACTTCTATTTTTATTCCTTGACAGGACAAGAGCGTGGGGGTAAAGTGGTTTTAAAAGAGGTAGTATTAGCCAGTTTCATTCATGCAAACTACAGGTGAGCAAGCCTCACCTCTGGGGATCGACGCAGTCACAAGCAGCAACACCCACCTGAGTGATTTCACCCAGTGACAGCCAGTAGCCTATAGCAACCACTCACCAAGCAGCCACTCACAACTGCTCAGGGAAAAGACATTTCTCTCTAGTGATCACCAGTGTGTAGGCCTGAAGCCTTGGCAAAAGTGAAGCTGATGTCCTGTTTTATGACTTGCGATGTTATTGAAACAGACCAGTTACATTTAAAGGTTCTATACTTATTAGTGATTATATTTAACACAAAGCCTGAAGCACCGTGACTTGCTTTGAAGTACAGGTTTGCAACACTCAGTGGAGCCAAACAAAGATGAAACAGGAAGAATGCAAGCAGACAGGCCCGGACAGCTGGGCTTAAAAGACAGTCTGCGAGGGATGAAAGAAGTGATGGAGGTAGTAGTTCATCAGAAAATGGAAAGAAAGTGCATATTCGATCAGCTCACTGGGTCTGGAGAGGACAAACCAGCAATGAGAGGTTTGGGAATGACAGGAGCCATCGGAAGTGGAAAGCATGCATAATTAACAAAATGTAGAACGGCTGCAAAAAAGTGCATAAAGATAAATGCAAAAACTGCAAAACCACAGTTTCAACATTGGAGCTAACGTTTGGAAAATCGTCAGTCTTTCGTGGCTCTCAGATGTTCGTTGAATAGCTTCAGTAAAACATGAGACAAGAATTATTTGTCTCATTTTATTTGAATAATTTATTATTTAGAGGAAGTATAAGAATGGATAAGTATTGTGCAACCCTTTGCTTCAGCTAAGAGTGAGAAAAACAGCATAAGAGCATGTGTTAACAGAGCTTCATGGTGATTCCTTTGGCCAACACGTGCTGACAGATTCATCTGACGGGCGTTATAAATGGAGAAAGGTATGAAAAACACAGCCTGTCGATCAGGCCTCCATTTGAACTGACAGATCAACTCTGAGCATGCCCACACAATCAGCAGCTGGTCCCACTGATGCCATTCAAATTAGCTGGATATTAAAGAATCCCTCGGCTGAAACTACATAAATTATACATAATGAAATGCAATTAACATTTTTACTCTGACAATTAAATACATTAAAGAGCCAGGCCTGTGAAAAGAGAGTGGCAGAGCAGAGGAGGTGGGCGGGCAGGGCCCGATGTATGAAACAGCTAGCTACCTTTAACGTTCAGCAATACTCTCAGTGAGTGTCTGCTCAAATGTTTACAGACCAATTAGTGCCAGCGGACAGCCTCTCAATCAAACCAAATGCCAGGTTTGCATGGAATATTAAGTAGGTTATAATGGAGAAAGGGAGTCCACCAATGTTATCTTGGGGGAAAGCAAGGAGGAGTGCTGGGGGGTGGGGGGATAGGATGGGAGAGTGGAGGGTGGGGGTAGGGGGCTTTAAAAATCTGGTGTCAGTATTACAACAAGTGTTTGAAATGTTTTGGTGGTTTTAAGCACCGATTTATTAGTGTCAACTTTGCCTTTTTGTTATTGCTGCTTTTATCCCAGATGATCGAGTGGTGGACTAGTCCAAGAGTCCAAATACAATTACTCTCTTCA
The DNA here is from genome assembly GCA_015108175.1 of Pelvicachromis taeniatus. NCBI lineage: Eukaryota > Metazoa > Chordata > Actinopteri > Cichliformes > Cichlidae > Pelvicachromis > Pelvicachromis taeniatus. The sequence goes on along the minus strand of VURO01046734.1, from coordinate 791 downwards.
CTGTTCAGGTACATAAGCACCAGGTAACTTTCACATACAAACAGCAGGATGGGGGCCACTGACAGATTTGGGGTGGCATACCAAGAAGAAAAAGGTAAAACCTTAAGTGCCTTTGTGCTTTGGGTCAAATTTGGCCTGTTTTGACATTAGCCAGCATTCAGAAAACGTCCTAAGATTCACTCTTTAAGCATGAAATTTGGTGTCTGTCAAGGTTCTCAGTCATCCAGGAGCTTTGGAAGAGAAGCGTCTGGACTTCTTTAAGTTGCCTGAAGACGTTTCATCCGAGAAGTCTAAGGTCAAATGGTGGAGAGTCCCAGATTTAAGCCCTATGGGAATGACCCCCCCCCTAGAGGGTCATGGACCCCCTAATGATCCTCTACCTAATCACACAAGCCAAGGTGTGAAAACGGGTGTAGGTCACAATCAGCCAAGGTTTCAGGTGAACTCATTGTCCCTCTGAACTAAACTTCAGGTAAGAAGTTATGAAGAAGTTATGAGCTGCAGTCTATCTGGGTCAGATATAAACCAAGTTTAGTTGTAGTTTATTTTGGTTGTGCTGACTTTTTACAGTTAACAAATTGTGCCAATCCTTACATGTTGCACCAGAATGATTTATCATCACAAGTGGAGAAGTCTGTGACAGAGGAGACAGGAGAGCAGCAGAGAGAGATGCAAGAGCAGGAGAGAGAGAGATGCAAGAGCAGGAGAGAGAGATGCAAGAGCAGGAGAGAGAGAGATGCAAGAGCAGGAGAGAGAGATGGGGCAAGAGAGAGAAAGAGAGCAGGAGCAAG
>VURO01046733.1:22382-53377 GCA_015108175.1 Pelvicachromis taeniatus | reverse complement strand
TATCATCTTAATAAATACTTAGCACTTAAATATCACACCAAACCCAATATTATAAAAACCCCAAAAACCCAAGCACAAACAGATTCCCCACACTCTCTTAACCCATGGTCTCTCCCGGAACCTTTAAATGGTGTCTGGACCCCCGGGGAAACATTTGCCCAAACACCTGAAGAGGACACAGGCAAGAAAGGTGAGTAATCATATCTTATACACACACTTTTGCACCACTTTCATCTCTAGATTTCACACACCCATTTGCATTACTTTTCCCTACTGGCAAACCTTAATCACAATCAATGACCATTCCTTTCTCCTCACAGACGACCACCACATTCCTTAATGAGGAGCAGCTGTGCAGGACCTGACACAAGGCTACCAACTGATTCTAAAATTCTCAATAAATAGTCAATAAATAAATAAACTTATGTGCAAATGTTTTACTGTGCAAATCTGTGCTTAAAGTGCAATGCTAAATAAAGTGCTTGATAAGGTGCTTTTAATAAAGTAAAAGGTGTGCTCTAAAGTGCTATACAGATAATATAAATAAATGTAGTAAGGAAGTTCTCTTCCTTACACTGGCATTGTGCAAATTTCAAGAAGAACCAAACAAAACTAACTCTGTATAATAAAGCAACCCTGTGAAACCAGAGGATGGAAAGAGTGACAAAGCAACACTCTGTAAAGAAATACAAAATACACATGGAATACTACAGTTCTTTGCCAGAGAGCACAAGAGCATTTCAGATCAAACAAAAATGTGCCAACAATGACATGGGTGCAACCGCAGGCCAGCCATACTATGTCAGTGAATCCAAGTGTAACAGCAGGTGGCAGCTGTGACAGACAGCTGCCACCTGCCAGACAAATGTAAAAAATGAATGACCAATTTAACACAGGTGAAGGCCTGCCTATCTGCTTCAGCTGGTAAAAGGCCAGTGTTGTGCTTTTTTAACCTATAATGTCTTTGTTTATATTGATAAATAGACTTTAGGTGACACAATTTACAGTTACATATAAAATAATGACTTACATGCAGCCTAATAAATCCAGTCGATTTTGACTGTTTGAAATAACTTTATTTATTTATATTTAACCTAGAAAAATAAGGATATATAAAAGTCACTTTGGCCAAAAAGTAACTATTTTGTGACGGGAATGCTTTTTCTGGCTCATCACAGGGAGCACACCAGCTCTGGGACAAGCAAATTAGGTAAATGAGAGAGGGAGAGGAAACCTCCCTGATTAAAGCCCAGAGAAATGCTTCCCAGTGACTCACAGGTGAGCAAGCTCCAGCAAACAGAGAGGTGAACAGAATAGAAATGTGACCTGATCAACTACTGTAAATAAAAAAGCAAACAAACAAAAGTCTTTGAAACATCCAATAATTGTAAATTTGATAGATTTGTTTTTGGTGACCATCTTTGTTACCACTAAAGTCACGCACTGTGAGTAAAGGTGACATCAGACGCTGTTCAAGAGCCAAAAATGACATGTGGGTCTTTGGTTTACAGTCTCAACAAAGGGTGCTGCCATGAGAGTTATTAATACTCAGTTGCAGCATAGTTAAGCATTAATAATAATGGAGCATTGAAATTCAGCTGTCGTACACTGATATGTCTCACACTTTATATTGTTAATTGACGCCAAGCCTGAGCTCTTATGTGTTTGTATGCATCTCTGCACTCTGTCTATTTCAGTGTGTGACTGTATGCTGGCCAGAGGTGACGGTGTGTTTCCTGTGAACTGACAGGGAGTTTGTCACCTCTCTTTGTAAATTTGTCACTTCTCTTTGTAAGCCACATGAACTCAGCTCTGTCTGAAGAACAGTACAAAGGTGGGTGAGTAAACCCAACATTTTTGGCTCTTTGATGAGGTACTTGACAGGTTGTCTTTATGAGTTATGTCCAGCTGCTCTGCTGTTTTCCGAGCAGCTGCATCGCTCCTATTTCTCTGAAGACACAATGCACAGCCCTTCAAATAAATGTTTGTGTGTGTGTGTGGACAAAAATCAAGATGAAAAAATATGCTTTATGGGCGCTTAAAGGATCTTGTTGTGGAGGTGCTAACACAGACTGTAGTCTTAAAGGATGCAAGGGAAAGAAGGTAGCAACTGTCCTCGATTGGGGAATTAATGCGTCCATTAAGATACTAAAAGAGTTAATGTCAGTGCCAGGTTTCTTTTGATGGGTGACTTTACACACGTCTGTTTTCCCAGCTCTTTAATCAGTTCCACATTTTTCTCTGAGCACACGGGAGAACTGCTTTTGTTTCTTCATCCCTTCTTAGGTTTGTCTGCGATGGAGGCTACGGCCAAGTTTGACTTTGAAGCTAAAGCGGAGGATGACCTGAGCTTCAAAAGAGGAGACTGCTTAAAAGTAAGGATTGCACACACATCCACACAGACATCCACGCATGCAGACACTTCCATGGTTTGTGCAACAGCACTCTTCACACAAGTCATAAAAAAATTTGTCAGCATGCAAAACATTCAAATGTCAGGTTTTATATATAAATTGCATATATTGCGGAGCATTTCCATGTATATTAGTGTTTTATCACACCTGAACAACAATGGCGCACTGTACTGTTCGCTGAAGCCCTCTTCAGTACTGTGTGCAACCAACCACAACTGCATCCTGCTGCTCCGAGTTTCTTTCTTGTTTGCGTTGCCATTGCAACAAAATCTTTATATTTTCTTGAGAGAATTGATTAAAAAGTAAAATCAGATAGCAGAGTTGAACGCACAGATAACCCCAAACTACCAGACAAACAGCTACAATGACTCTTCACTGAGTTTTCACACATTGCTTTTGATAACTCAGCACCTTGCTGAAGCATTAGTTCAAGTTCAAGTATATACACCTGCCACCTTAATCTAGGTGCTTTATTGTTATAATATGTTTCAAAACCATGTGAACAATGGAAAAACATTTTGATGTTGTACCGGTGTCAACGTCTCAGGAAAGCTGTTAGAAGTGAGGTCTCCTGTATTGGTTTCTGTAAGCCACTGCAGGGCGAGCCAGTTTTATTTGTGCACGGCAGCATTTCAGTGCAAGTACATCCACTGCACCCGGCATTAAAACACTTCCATTGGTGTATAGCCTGTGGACATACACAAAAGGTGCACATGGAAATGGATTAGCAAAAACTCCGCCTCTAAATAACTTTCAAAAACACCCACACCTATTTCACACAGGCAAACCACAAACACACACACAACTAATCATAATGAAGAGAAAAAATATTCTGAGTTTCTAAAGTGTAGGACATCTGGTAGTTTGTGGCTCAAAAGGACAGACCTATATGCGTGTATATATATATAAATAAAGCACTACTACACAGCTTTATGTGAACACTTGAATGTCACAGTAAAACACAAAGTCACTGCATCATCATGGATCTTCAGGGAAACATGAAGCTTTGTTAGTAAAAATGACAATGACAACCGAAGCACTGGAAAAGTAACAAGACAACCACGAAATAAAATGGTTTTGCAGGTGATTTTCCACCAGACAATACCTGCAGCCCATTCAGGTTGTACATGTAGTCTGACTCCTACAAGAAGGAAGTGTTGCTGTGTCTCCCACCACAGTCTCAGAAGTGTAGAGGAGATACAAGGAGACAGGCTGTTACACAGAAAGACCTGAATATGGTCACGGAAGGGCGTCAACCTATAGAGGCACGACCCGTGAGGCGGAACAGGAGGAACACTGCCAGAGCCCTCAAAATTGTCTCCAGTGGGACACTCAAGTCCATGTTTCTGCCATACTGTTAGGAGCAGAGCCCAGTGTCAGTAATTGAGGACCTGTGTTCACAGACCAGGACCATGCAGCGTGATTGCCATTCACCAGAGATCACCATAACTGCTGTAGCTTGATTATTTTTAGTTTTACTCCAAAACCTGTATTTATGTGTTGTCAGAGTTTAGTTGGCAGCTCTCTGGGATCTGTAAATGGTAGAAGGCTGTGAGTATACACCAGTAAGTGACAACATTAGCACAACTGGCCTAATATAGACAAGAACCCTCTTGTGGCACTGAAACAGAATTGTTCTATCAGCACATGGACACAATACTGTTGTTCAAGACAGGATAACAGAGGATCCTGTGGGTCCTGTGGAGTGGGTCCCACATTGATGAGGGTTATTTAGCTGCATGCCCTGGATGCCTAATTAGATTGAGATGTGAGGATTTGAAGGCTGGATCGTCTCCAGTTGAGCAGTTTTGAATTCTTTTCATTGCCCTGGAGGATGTGCAATCAGGTGGTAGGTAAACAAAATCCATTTGAATAAATGTCAACAACCTGTGTTTCCCAGCTGTGCTGTGAAAAATATCATTAATGTTCACATCAGCTGTCAGTGAACTTCATCTTGTGGATAAATGGTGGACATGGACGCGTGCTGATGCACAGAGTAGAAGCTCAGGCGTTGCTCCGGGTGGGAGGGGCTCTCTCACTGTTGACATAACGAATGAAACACATTTTAACATACTTCATTTTGGCATAATTGTGGGTATACTTATTATTTATTATTTTATACTACATGGCTATAGTATATTTGTCACATTCGCTTTATTGTTTAGAAATTACTTTAAATGTTTAATGATAAATAATATATGAAAAAAGTTTCTGATCACTTTTTTTAGTTTTAACCTAAAAAGGAACACTGAACAAGTATTCAAATTGTATTTAATGTACCTAATAAAGTCATAATAAAACAATGTGATATTTAGAATCCCCGTATATTATTCCCTATTGCCTGAATAGCTCTATAGAGAATTATTATTACTTTGACCACTTCAGACCAATCCATTAACCTTAAAGGAGAGGTCAAAGGTCAAATGTGACATAAATCCTGATATGGTACTTTCTCTATGTTGACAATAAACACCACTTGTAAAAATCATAGTGTTGTTAAGTTATAAGACTTTTTGCTCATTTTTACCAATAAATCATGTTGACCTTAAAGACAGATTTGAATAGCTTGTTAATATGATCTGACTCATTTTCATGTGTGCTGTGTGATTGTGTACATCAGATCCTGCAAACATCTGGGAACTGGTACAAAGCAGAGCACAAAGGCGCTATGGGTTTTGTACCAAAAAACTATATCGACATTCACATCCCCAGGTAAAACCATATGCTTTTCTTTTTTTTTAACGAACCTCCTTCCAGCTTCTCTATTTAAATATTAACATCTGTTAATAATTTCAAAGTGCATTATGTAGCTGACTTATATTTACTTACTTTGCTTACTTACTTTAGCATGTGATCATTTTATCTTATATTGTTTCTTCTCTGTAAATGATGCATTTTTACCTCCTCAGCTCCTTCAGCACTGTCAGGTCTTGTGTCACTGCTTGAACTTTATGTTTCCCACTCTCCATCTCCCACCTCTTTTCTTCCCTGTGTCCTAAATGACTCCAGCTGGTACCAGGAAAACACTAGTCGCAGCGACGCCCAGGAGATACTGATGTCACAGCCCGTGGGGGCCTTTCTCATACGAAGCAGCCAAAAACCAGCTCCAGGCGACTTCTCCATGTCTGTCAGGTGCATTTAGCATGTTTGAGTTTGCTGGTTATCTTTACCCAACTAGCTAAAAACTGTGTATTCAGACTGATTGATCTATGTGCCTAACAACTGTTAACAGCTAGACTATTAACATTCACTTATCTGTGCCAACTCTATGATACACGTGCTGCTTCACATGCATTTTATTTATATATATATAACAATGTGCAGTGCTGGTGTTTAGTTTAAAAGAGGCAAATGTTTCTTCAGATTGAGTCACTCAAGGGGAGCGTCTCACAGGTCGCCCACTTGTGATGCCTTTCATGTAGGAATGTAGTGACTCAGCCTTTGTCTGGGGAATCTACAGAGCTCCTCTTTTTCCAAGTTTTGGAGGAATACCTCAGATAGTTAACATGCCTTCTCCCCTTTGCAAGACATGACATGTATTCTTGTATTCAAACAGTGTGCAGTAGAGTCAGTACAGTAGATACGAATGGCTTGCTTTTGTCTATAGCGGTCATCACGTTGGCTTTCTGTATGGCAATTTACACAGTGTGTGTGTGTGTGTGTGTGTGTGTGTGTGTGTGTGTGTGTGTGTGTGTGTGTGTGTGTGTGTGTGTGTGTGTGTGTGTGTGTGTGTGTGTGTGTGTGTTTATTTTTTGTCCTGCACTGTGTTTTTGCCTTGTGTGTTCACTGCTCACCATTTAGTTTTGTTCTTCTCAGAATTCTTTTTTTGTCAGTGTTTCTCAATGTTTCACCGTCACACAGAGTAAGTCAGAATATGTGCTAATTAAGAGTCAACCACTTCCTCCAGACGATTCACTTTCGTTCTGTCTCTGAAACTCACCTGCTTGCAACAGTCTGATGTTGATCATAGGAGTCAGAGCCAGAACTAATCTTTTTGTTTTTTAATGTGTATATGTAGGTTTGCAGTTTCCAGACAGCATGCTTTCACTGGTAGACATTAAGGTCCAGACTGATACTATTAAAATAATGAATGCCCGAGGCATATAAATGACTTTTATATTGTGTTGTTTATTTTATTAGAAGTTGTCTTTAAGGTCCTTTTTGTGTGTTTGCCATAGTTAAAGTAAAATCTATGGTAAGTTCATCGATGTTTTATCATCTTTCACTGCACTGTTGAGTGCTGATGCAATATAGTAGCCGCATATATGTGTGTGTGCGTGTGTCTGTGTGTGCGCACGTCTGTGCTCTAAATTGTTAATCAGAAGATTGGGGACTGTTCTAAATATTATTCTTGATGCTGATTCTTCTTTTCCACGTCTCACAGCAAACCCCCTGAGCAAATAATTGAATATTTAATTTTGACATAAAAACTTGATGTAATTATTTTAATATTTTGAGACATTTCATCTTTTAGCTTTGTATACTTTGTTTTATTTACCTTATCTACCTCCTGTCTCCTTCTGTATGGCTAGTTGCTGCAAGAAGATAGTAACTGTTTATTTGAGAACAAAAGAAAAAAAAAACTCTGGCCTAATTATGAAGATGCAAGTCAGTAGTTTCCTTTACGTGAGGGACACTCACCAGCTACTGGATACGCTATAAGTTGCTAATACCAGGTTGAACTCCCTTTTGCCTTCTGAACTGACAAAGTGCTGGAAATACTCTTCAAAGTTTTTCATTCACATCAACAGAATAGCACAATTGCTGCAGATTTCTTGGCTGCACTTCCATAATGTGAATCTCACATTCCACCATTTTCCAAAGATGCTCTGCTAGATTGAGATCTGGTGACTGTGGAGGCCATCTGAGTACAGTGAACGCACTGTCATGATCAAGAAACCAGTGTGAGGTGAATTCAGCTGTGTATCATGGTGTGTTACCCTGCTTCAAGCAGTCATCAGAAAATGGGTACACTATGGTCATAAAGGGATGGATATTGTCAGGAACAATAGTCAGATAGGCTGCCTGGTGTGGTCTTCATATATCTCATGGTTCAGTGACTTGTGTGCTCTGAGATATTCTTCTGCAAACTTTAGTTGTAACAGGTGGTTATTTGAGTTACTGTTGCATTCCTATTAGCTCAAATCTCCTCTCCTCTGACGTATGCCATTTTCACCCAGAGAACTGCAGCTCTCTGGATAGTTTCTCTTTTTCACACCATTCTTCAGCAGGTTGTTTTGATCATGCCTGAGTGCCTAAATATGTTGTGTTGCAGCTGTGTGATTGACTGAAAAGATACTTGAATGATGAATAGGATGAATAGGTGTACCTAATAAAATGGCTGGTGAGCCATAATTTAAAAGCTTTGTTCTGAAGTCTTTGTAGGACATGGAATGAAATTGAGAGCAGATCCTAGTTTTCATCTTACCCTTTTAGACATCCAGCAGATGTTCAGCACTTCAGGGTGATGCGCGACAGCAGAGGGCAGTACTACCTGTGGTCAGAAAAGTTTCCCTCACTCAACCAGCTGGTGGAATACTATAAAAAGAAATCCATCTCCAAACAGATTCTAATATTGCTGCAAGAGACAGAAAAAGAGGTAAGGGCTAAAGCCTGAAACCTGCCTGGAAATGTACACAGTCATTGTGTCATTACTGTGACTATCTGGTGCTGTCAGTGGATTTAAATGGAGACACAGAGAAACAGAATGACAATGTAGACATAAGGGAAAAGCTAATCTGAGATGTTTATGCCCCAACAGGAAAGAGGATGCTCAAATAAGCTTCTACCTCCTATTCCTGTTTTTTCACCTTCTGACCGTGTGCCTTCTCCAGCACCACAACAGGTACGCAACTGACTTGCTATCTGTGACTTGTGTGTAAGATACAGTGTGTCCCTGTCCATATAGACTGTGTGTACTCTAATCATATACAGTTTCAGTTTCAGGTGTGCAGCACAACCTTTAGTCAGAGCAGTTAAATCTTTGACCTTTGATCTGCTGTAGACTTTTATGTTAATGCCAACTTCTAAGGAGCCTAGAATAACAATTATAATTTCTAAATTACATTTGGCTCATTTTTGTCCAAATTCAGACATGTCTCTATAAATATCTGCATATGACAAATAAAACTTTGAAAATTGTGCTGAAAATTGGCAAGTGACAGTTAACTGATAACATATAGAGTACTGATAAGTTTATCTATGTTTTCTATCTATCCAGCGCAAAACCTCCCCTACAACGCAGGTCAGAGCACTGTACGATTTCAAGGCAGAAGAGGCGGACGAGCTGGAGTTTAGTGCAGGGGATATCATCAAGGTTTTGGAGGTCTCCGAGGAGACCTGGTGGAAAGGTCAGCTAAGGGGCAAAACAGGCCTTTTCCCCTCCAACTACACCAAACCTATCTGAGAGGACCACCCACAGGCAAACATCTAATGTTGACTTTTTTTTGTGATTAAAATTCAAACTTGTCCTGCCCTGTGGCAATGTCTATCCCAGTGTTGTTTGGTAAAGTACTTAAGGTTCAATTTTAAGGTGCCTAATGCCATTATTTCAGAGGGAAACCATTCAATTTACAAATGCATTTCACCCACGATCAGTGTCGACGCATGAATCACTGTAAACTTTGTTTTTGTCAGTCTTATGATTATGATTGTAGTAATTTTTGACCACATCATGGTGTTGGATTCCTAACAAGGCCTATGTTTTATTAACGCAATTCAAGAACTTGAATTGCTCAGACTGCACACAACAAAAGCTATTGTGCAGATATATTATAGGTAAACCATCCAGAGGGTTCAGTCATTTGTGTAATAAATAATAAAAGCATTTTAGGACATTCTGAAGTCTAACAGTAAAAGTTCTTGTATGTCATGTATGGTATACTAATAATAAAGCAGTTCTATATTCCAGTATTTCAGGATTCTGTTGTGGCCAGAGTGTTTTGAGAACTTTAAAAGTATTCTTTAGAAGTTGTTGCGCTTTATTTGGAGCATATGACACTGCTTATCTTGTTTGGCCCACATATAAAGTGCGTGTTTGTTCGGTTTATTACCTGGGCTGACCAAATCAAGGCTGATAAGAAAGGAAAGAAAACTCATAAACAGCCTCACAGCACGTGTTTCTACAGCTCTCAGGACAAACTTGTGCTGCATTCAATGTCTGTGTGTAATTTGGTCAATCTGACAAAGCCTAAATCTTATCATCTTCATTTTTCAATAAAAAAGTATATTATTAATCATATTCATGTCTAAGACTCTCTGGATCTGTTTCGGTATGATTTGGGTTTCCAAAATGAAAATTACACAAACGTTTCCACAGACTTTTACGCCCATCGCGGTGCGTCGTCTTCATTATTCCAGCGGCAAGTGAAGGGTATCAAAGTCTCAGCTCAATCTCGTCACTCCCGGTCAGGTGAGAAAGGTTTCCCAAGTTTTTCGTAGTCTACCTGTATGTAGGTGTCACTCTGCAAACCCTGCTCGGGGTTTAGAAAGTTTAACCTTTATTGGTGGTAACCGCTAAAGCCACCATGGCTGAATCCCAACTCACGGTTATGGAGGACGGGCGCATCGGAGTCAAAGTCCCGGAGACCAAGCCGGAGTTTTACTACAGTGAAGAGCAGCGAGCCGCTATTGAACTGCTGCTGAAGGAGGGCGACGGCGCCTTCAAAACGAGACTTAAAGAGGACAACATGAAGGACTTTCTGTCTGCCAGGGAAGTCAAGCTGTTAACGAACACTTTCAGACCGTACGACTCAGGGGATGACAGCAAGGCATCCACCTCCAGGTCGGAGCAGGGAGCCAACGGAACCGGCGAGGATTCAGGGGTCCACTCTACCTACTGGCCCCAGATGTCGGACACAGAGGTGCCGCCGCTGGATATCGGGTGGCCCAGCGGGGCTTTGTTCAAAGGGGTGACCCGGGTTTCCGTGCACACACACCCGCCCAAAGACAACGGACCTCACATTAAGGAGGTGGTGCGACGGCTCATCCAAGAGGCTAACAAGGTGAGGAGTGTCGATCCGATTCAACACATTTTAATGACCACAGTGATTATTTATTTGTCATGTACATGCGTCTCTAAAGCTCTTTGGGCTACTTTTTGTTTACATGTCCTTTAGGCATGTAAACAAAAAGAGGATACAAACATGGAATTGATCTATAGCCAATAAAAAGGTAGCTGTCTCTACTGTCAATATTTGGATTGAAGAGGAATGTAGGTGCGCCAAGCCGGTGATGGAATACAGGCTAATGTGGAGGAACAACTGTGTGTGTTTTGTAAGTCACGAGTGAGTGTGAGAGTCTGAAATTGGGGGGGCGGTTTTAAGTTTTGTATGTTTGTTTCAGCCTCCACAGGAAGGTACCATCCCTTTATCGCCCTTTGGAGTTCAGTTTCCTGCAGTTGCGCTCACAGCATGCTGGACTGTTTACTACTGTCATAAAAAATGAGCTAAACAAACTTCAAGTAGTGGGGTCAAATAAAGTGAGGTCATTATTCATAAAACTACAGGCCTGAAGAGGCAAGCGGGTTCAGAATGCAGAACTATAAAGGCAAGTTTGATTATGTCTGTAGGCATGATTTATTTAAAGGTTTTGTCTTTTAAAAAGCTCATTTGACTTGCAAACTGTGAGCATACCAAAATACCCATATGAGGCTGATAAGCTAAAATTAAGTATAGGTGGAGGGTGGGAATTGTGCAGGTGATTGTTTGCTGTGAATGGCAGTGGCTAATGCTAAATTGACAATAATAATGCATACACAAACATAGGTGGGTAGTAAGTGTCTAACAAATGGATCCAGTGTGCTCGAACAACCTCCAGCACTCATGTATGTTTTTCATTAGATAGACTGCAGGAATTTGTTCCAGTTAAACAGACGCTGTGTGGCAAACTCTAAAGCTGTTATTGAAAATGAGGGCTTGGAATCATGAAACTCAAGCCCAGACAAGAAATGTGAAACCACTGTCCACGCTTTTTTTTTTTTTTTTTGTAGTTTGATAAAACTATAAGACTGCTGCTCTTTGCAGTGTCCTGTACAGCTAGCTACTCAGGGGTCAGGGAGGGGTGAACACCCAGTTTGAGTGATTAATAGCTCCTCACATAGCAACTGAAGGCTTGACGTGGGTCTTTAAATGGTGATAGTCATGTTTACTCAAAGGTTGCCGGATCTACGCTGTGTCATCTGTTCCCTGCTCAGGGTATAATGCAGTGACAGGCTCTGCTGTGCTCCCGCTTCCTCAGTATTTCTCTTTAAAAGTGGGTCAGGGAGGGCTGCAGCAACATGTCGCATACTCGCTCTGGGTTTTGTGAATTGTGCAACTTCTCTCAGCTTTTCCTTTGAAATTCCCGGTCTTTCCTTTTCACACCACCCCTTCCCTTCTTCCTGGGTACAGATCAGGTAGTGGAGGTAGTAAAAACAGGATCTCTGGTTCTTGACAGACTTGAATGCTTTCTAACAGAATGACACACTACCTCGTTTCCTGGCTGCTCTGCCTACTGTTTGATAAAGTCAGACATTGTTTAGTAGTTCACTTCCTCTTCTCACAATTTGCCATACCAAGACCTTTGGATGTTTTCCCAAACTTGACAGATAAAGAAGACAAACAGTTAAACAGTAGGTGCTTTAGTTTTGGCGTACATGAGGAAAAAGTACCAAAAAGGCAAGCAGCTATTCTTAGGAAATAATAGCACTCAAGATAACACACGTTGAAAAACCAGTTCTTCAGGTACTAACGTGTTTGCATGCAAACATGCACTGATTTAGTTTTTGCTTTTTATTTGTTTTAGCGAATCAGTCATTTTTCTTTCTGACGGGATGATGATGATCGAGTGTTGAGTCCTAACTGTCCACAAGTCTCAGCCTGTATCTCTGCTGTTGAGCTCTTAGGTTGGCTCAGCATTTTTCTGTAGTGAGACCTTGAGTGGAAACACCAGGCCTTTTCTGCCTAACAGAGAAACATTTGTTGCACATTTAAAGAGACATTCTTTCCATGACTTTTCTTTTCAAGGGCGACGAAACAGTCAAATAATAAACCTTTCTCTACTCTCCACCCCTGCTTTGCACGCAACATGTCCATACATGTTTGAAAGGACCATGTGTCTTTTTTTGCCCTCCCTTGCACTGTGTGGACTTTACATAAAACTTTTGCTTTAATATGGTGCCTTTATGTCTTTTTCCAATAAATCTAACTCAACAGTGATCACGTTGTACTTATTTATACAGAGGCAGAATCATAAATGGCTTTAATGGCCAAGTATGTGTACACATACAAGAAATTGGGCTCCACTTTTTTTTGTTCTCAGTGTAAACAGAACACACAGGACATACAACAGCAACGTGACACAGGCATATTTATATGTGCGGAATAAATTATGGAATATGTGTTATTGTATGATATACGCGCAGATGTCTGGTTGGTTTGGTTTACAGTGCTCTCCAGCGCCTACCAGAGGGGAGGAGTTGGAAGAGGTTGCGTCCAGGGTGTGATGGGTCTGCAGTGATGTTAGTCTCCACTGACAGATGAAGGCTAATACAGTCCCCAAAAAACCCCACCCAATTCACTTATCACAGTGATGATGGTGCTGAATGATGAACTCAAGCCCAATTAACAGGACCCTAGTATGTGTCCATGGCAGTCAAGGATTTGCAGGATGTAGTGTAGACCTATATTGATGGTATCTTCCACTGACCTGTTTGACTGGAAAGCAAACTTCAGAAGGTTGACTAGTGGGGTTGTGATGTCCTTCAGGTATGTCAACACCAGGACAGCAGCTCTACAGTCATTTAACCCACAAACAGGGGGTTTCTCAGAGACCACGATGACTGTGGAGTACTTGAAACAGGAGGGGACTACATATAGCCCCAGGGATCTGTTTAAGGTCAGTGTAAACATTGGGAGCTAGCTGGTCAGTGCAGGCTTTGAGGCCAGAGGGGGAGACACACAGTTTGGGGCTGGTGCCTTTCTGGTCTGATGAGTTGGCCAGGTGTCAGAAAGGATGGGTGAGGGGTTGGCACAGGGAGTTGGTTGTGTGATGTGGCTGGAGAGGGTGAAGGGTGTGAAAGTAGGATTATTGAACCTGCCATAAACACATGCAGGTCGCCTGTCAGTTGACGGTTCTCCACAGTGTGGGGGATGGTCTTCTGTAGTTGGTGGTCTCCAGCATACCACCTCCTCTTTTTTTCTGTATATCATGTTCACATCGATATAAGTGTGAAATGTACACTGCTGTAATTATTTAGCCTTTTTTTCATCAAGGTGTTGTTGTATTTATTTCTGTTGCGGTACCCTCTCTTCCTTCTTTGTGTTTGTGTGTGTGCATTTATTTCCCCCATTAAATTAAAATATGTTTAATGGGATGATATCATTACAAAATAACAATTAAGAAACATTCTGTATTAACCTTTCTACGGAAGAGGATTAGGGCCACTGGAGAAAAAAAAAGTGGGCACGTTTTTATTTATTTTTTTCCTTTTCCAGAATTCTGAGATTAAAGTCAGAATTCTGACTTTTTTTCTCAGAAATCTGACTTTAATCTCAGAATTCTGACTTTAATCTCAGAATTTCTCAGAATTCTGAGAAAAAAAAAGTCAGAATGCACACACACACTGTCTCTCTGTGACGGCAACCCTCTTAAAGTCCACTCACTGCTTACAAGTTACCCACAGCCCTCCACCATCTTCAACTGGAGTTTTTGTTAATCCACAATATGAGAAGCTCAGTTACAGACTGTATATAGACGACATGATTTATTAATGTACTTAAGGTTTATGCGCCTCTCCTTTCACAAGCACCGAAAAGTCAGGGTTGGATAAACATTGAGCACTCTGAAGCCTGAGCACACAGTGATTATACTTGCACATACACGGTCTTCATTATTTGGCCATATTTTATATGAAAAGAAGCCCTTTAATGATCAATATGCAGATGTCAGGTGGCCTTTTGGTAACACTTTCAGAATTTAGCCTATAGAGGACATTTTCAGATTGTGTTGAGCACAAAGCAGTTATCTGTCTTCAGTGCCTTTTTCACTTTTATTCCCAGATCAGCCTTAAGAATAGGAAAATATCTGTCTAAGATAAGCACACTGTCAAACTGTGTCAACAATTCCTGCTGTAACCTGTCAGAGAAAAAAAATGCCCTATGCACAACATACTCGCTAGTTACAGCTTGCTGTCTTTTAAAACTATGTTGGGGATGTATGTGAATGATAAGCTGCCAAGAATTTCACTGTCACACTGTCATTTTAAAACGGTCCTGTTTTGGCTTCATATCCAACCATTGGCTGTGAGGATTCTCTTTCTCTGGTAAAAGTGTAAACCTCGACTAATTCCAGCGCACTCACAGAACAGAAAGAGCTTTATAGGACAGTGACAGACCTAAATCCCCCAGATGATCTTATTTTGTTACAAGGTTTAATCTGTGTGATCTGTCAGCCTGAGTGGAACACAGCAGAAGGATACTACAGTGGCTTTCCCCACTCTTATACGACTAGCAGCAAAGACTCTTTCATAAAGCCCAGCGGTGCCCTCAAGGTAGGTGGCAAAGTGCTTCAGCTAGACAGATTAGCTTCACCTCATGGTTCCTTTGTTAGGTTTGTTGGAGTCATTCTGCCCTCAAGCAGTGTATTGATTTTTTTCCATCCTCCTATAGAGAGCTAACATGGAGGAGTACCTGACAGTGAACCTAAGCCGAGATTCAGGTTTCTCAAATGTTGCAACACTTTTTTTCCCCTGTGTGTTGCTGACTTGTTGGTTGCAAGTGTGTTCATGTTTGTTCCTGCCAAGAGGTTATTTATTTAATGTGCTGTAAGGGATTAAAAAAAAACCTGTGACAGGATGGTGATCTATAACACAAAGAGACAGACAAATGTTGATGCTCACATTCTCCCCTATAGCTACTTTAGAATCATCTGTTATCCTCACACCCCTTTGGACTGCGAGAGAACGTCAGAGTACTCCACACAGTCACGGGGAGAACCACCAATCTCCACACTGAAATGCCCCAGCCGGCCGTTGGATCGAACCCAGGACCGGGTGTTGGATATAAAATACCAATACTTATTTCTCTTGCAGGTGATTGCCATAGTAATGGACATGCTCACTGACATCCACATCCTACACGACCTGATGGATGCAGCGTCGCGTCGCTTGGTGCCTGTTTACATTTTGTTGGACGAGCAAGGTGTGCCGCACTTCCTGGATATGTGCTCCAGGCTGCAGATTGGCTCACACCACCTTCGGGTAAGACTGTACTTTTAGACAGTAAATCTCAGCTGTGCAGAGAAAAATAATAACCTGATAATCTGAGATTATTTTTGAAGAGTCGCATCTTCTAGCATAGGTAGTTATTCAGAGGGTCATGGACTGTTTTATTGGTTTGTTTGTAACAGTACAAGGGCAGCTCTATTAATAATTGTTGTTTTTTGTTTGTTTGTTTGTTTTTTCTGGATAAACTAACTCAATAATTCAGGTCACAACCAATAACCATTGTTAAATATTGCCTACACTGGAGGACAGTCTTGTAATCCCACTTTACTTTGATACAAATGACGGTGACATCTCAGATTTCATTATCGATGCAGAATTTCAAAGTGCATCAGTGCCATCATTAAAGAGGTATCTGTGTGAACGCAGACAGAAAATCTGATATTAATCTATTTTCACCACTGCATTAAACCAGTTATACATAGAAATGTCCCATTAGTTAAATTATTAATGGTTTCCACTTATGTCATGAATATACACAAATCAGTAACAGAAAGGACACCTATTGTAGAGCATTCAAGTGTATGGCTTCTCCTCCATATTTAGCTGTAGGAGACAACTGCCAATCATTTTTGGGTTCAGGTGTATCCAGGAGTTATCTCGATAATGCACTTCAATCTGTATCAAGACGTGCTTTCATGCGCTGATCAATAATTAAGGTGTGATTATAAATGGAGATCAAATTTAAAAAGCTAACAAAAGGCTAAATCATCACTCCCCAGTGGTTTTAAGATGAACTTTTAGCTGATGTGGCCCGAGCTTCCTCTTCAGGTGATTGTATATCTGGATGTGACCAAAGACCTCTCAAACCTCATTGGTCAATAGTAGTAAAAAAAAATCTTATCATTTACTGACAGATTGTGTGATTGTTGCTGGCATCGCTGAGTCATACTTTTATAGACAGCCAGTAGGTGGTTTGGGTGAACTGATTTTTAGGAGTATGGCTGTAAAAATCAAACTATGTGCTGCCTCCATCGTAAAGATTGTTAAACTGCCCGCGTCTTGACATTGTTGGTGATGTTCTCATCTTCATCCTGACCCTGTGTCATTGCAGAACATGAGAGCCAGAACACTTCAGGGAACTGGCTTCAGTTTGTCGTTTGGCAGGCTGCCTGGTTCACTCTGTAATAAATACATGCTGGTAGACGGGGACAAAGTTGTTTTCGGTTCCTACAGGTGAGGAGGAAATATTGTGCCTAATGTTATGTTCCAGTAACCCATAATAATTTGAGTTAAAGTCATTTTTTCTGCCGCTATGTATAAGATTTGAGACTTTGATGACTTTGGTTGCGTTTGTCGAGTGATGTGACTGAAAGACTCAGACTGTCTAAATACTTTTATCTTACTTGAATATGATTCTTCACTTTCTCTTTTAACAGTAATAGACATTAATAGACAGCAATAAACATTCTAAAAAAAGACATGCTTGTGTCTCTTAATTGGAAGTTGTAACGCACCCATTCTTGTAACCATGCATGCTTAACATTTTATTGGCTTCACTGTGCCATTACGTGCACTGAGGCTTATCGTACTGCATCAAACGCCAACAAAGCACCAAGTGTAGCGTGATCTGGTCAGAAGAGACGCGCAGCTAACCTGTTTATCTGCTTTTCTAATTAGAGGTTGAGTTACTTTGGATTTTTATATATTCTTGACTGTCTCAGGGCAAAGCCCGTCACAGGGCTGAGGCAGAGAAACAGACAACCACACACTCTCACATCCACACACTCAGCCAGTTAACCTAACTGGGGGTACAAGTTAACCTAACTGGGGGTACAAGTCAAAGTCTGTGGACTTTGATCCACACCTGTATAGAGCTGGTTCTTGTGCTGTGCTATTGTTCAGGCTGGGCTTTTCTAGCCTGAGGACAGAATGTAGCTTTCGTTTTATGACAGGCTCCATCGATAGCTACTGCTAAATTATATGTAGGATTCAGACAAGTGCTAATTATTCTGTGTGTGTTTGGACTGTTTGTACAGAATATGCTTGTTCATAACTGTTAATGCTGTGTCTCCCCCCCAGCTTCTCTTGGTGTACGTCTCGCATGGACCGAAACATGATCACTGTGATGACGGGACAGCCAGTCGACTTCTTTGACAGAGACTTCCGTGAGCTGTATGCCACCTCTGAGAAAATGAACCTCTACAAGGAGTTTCACGTCAGCCCTCCTGCTGCCCACGTGGCCACCACAGTTCGTTCTAAACCGAGTACCAAACGCCCACTATATCCAGCAACCACATCCCGCTTCCAGGTTAGCTTAGGGGATTCACGGAATAATGAAATCCAGGTCCCCGCATACAAATATTACAACCCTAAATACGCACTAGCATTTGGGGATATTCCACGTTCAACAGGATCTCTGCAAGAACTCAAGAGGGGTTCAGGTCTGGCTGAGGTTCCCGAGGAGGCAGATTCAGGGAGTCCACGATTGGCCAGCAGCGAAAAGATGGATCGGTTGAGTCCGCTGCCGGCAGAATCCCCAGGCGAAAGCTTCAAGAGGACAAATGGAGTCAAGTCAGATAAAAAATGGCGGCCCACACTAAAACTTTTTAGGGGGAAATCCCACAATAAGCTTCCTGTTAACACAGAACTTGTACCCCCAGAAACTAATCAGGATGAGGAGAATGAGGATAACTTTGAAGTGGTTGTGGTATCTCCATCCAAAGGTAGTAAGAAGCGGTCTAAACTGGGACGGAAAACAATGTCCGAGCAAACTGTCAGTGCCGCACATGACAATGACAGTAAGTCACGAATATTATCTTGTATATAAAGATTCAATCTGCACTGAACACATTTTAATCCAGTTAATTAAACTGTAACTAACCTAGGTGATATCAAGAGGTCTAAGGGGATAATGTAACCACTTTTCTATTTTCTTTTTCCTGACAGGTATAAAAAGTCAACATAAAGGAAAGTGTAAAGTGAGCTGAAGCTGCCCATCTCCACCGAAGTGTCACACAGAATGGCTTTAGTCACATGAACATTAACATCACATTTGATTGCGCTGAAGAATTGTACCCAGCGTCACACAGAGAGACGAGATGAAGTAATTTAGTTGTTTGGTGCCAAATGTACAATAAATTAGTTTTAAGTTTTATATGATATGTTAGAGTGCAGACTGGGTTAATAGGAGATTTCTTTATAATCACTTGCATCCTGTTTTGCTTTGAACACTGTGAGGTTCCAAGTGGGAATCCTGTCTGTCAAAGAGTGAAAGAAATCAGCTGACTTTTCAAAAGCTGTCTTAACATTCCAAATGAAACACAGTGGGACATTTAAATTCCACCAGATATGGGGCTATTTGTTGCTCTTAACCACACACATTCACCTCAGCCATGTACTACGACGCGAGTTCAGCATAACCATGGTATCTTTCCGTTACATAGATCCACTTACCATTAAATCGGTAATCAGGATATGGCTTCACGTGAACATTCGCACGAAGACGGTGCTCACAGCATCTTACCAATCACATGGATAATTGCTGGCAACACAGCAGCAGATTTTACAAAGGAAGATAAAATATGAAAAGGTTAAGCACATGATAGAGGCTCAAAGCAGCACAGCTGCTACAGACAAAGCAGCAGTGTGACCATGTGTTAAATGAAAAGCTGTGTGCAGTAATTCAGTACTGAAAGTTTTGTATGGACGTTTGTGTACTTGAAATAGTTCAGTATGAGTGGAAGAGAGCAACAGTAATAATAAAGTTTAGCCTATTTGAATCCAGGAAGTAAAATCTGGCACCAATGTATATTGACACATTTATCAGTATCACAGCTTTGTCATTAAGGCATGGGTGAATCTGAATAAATAAATATGAAAACAGAAACTCAGACTTTGACTACATGCAAATTTGACACGACATCGACTACAAATAGATGTCCCACTTGAGAATAATTTATCTAATAGAACAATAAAATAGTTGTGAAACTGTTTGCAGCCAAAAAAAAAAAAAGTAAAATAAATTAATAAAACCAGCAATAAAACTGTGTTTAATAATGTATATTTCTTACTAATGCTTTTTGGGGAAACTGAAAAACATCAGACACACCTACAATCCATGCACAGAGGCTCCCCCAGACTCTTCCAGGAATTGATATGGAACAGATTAGTCAGAAGGTGGAGATTTCATACCTGTAATAATCTCTAATCCAGCTGCAAGTTAGGTTAGGTTACCACGGCAGTATACCCAGTAAGCAGTGAAGCATTTTCATAGTAGAGACAACCCAGGGTGGACGCTGACGTTATGAAATCCTGCTTCACAGTGTAGATTGATTGCCCCTCATGTTCAGTCCAAAGCAGGATATTAGACTGAATGATTTTCAGCTCTGATTACAGTTTAAATATTACACACTTACTTTTTGTTTTATGTTGCAACAGTGTGATAAATGTACCATTTTTTCAGCTCTTTAAGTGAAGACATTGTCATGTAAAAGAAACCCGCAGTAATACAGAAAAGCATCATAGTGTACATAAGTAAAAACTGAAACGTATAAATTCTCCGAACAACTGCCAGGCATAAATTTGAGTGCAGCTCCCTCCAGTGGTGTTGTGCAGTACTACATAATTTTTCTTTTCAAAGTCTGCACCACGAAATAGTTACCAGAATTTTTATTTTATTTTTAATTGAGAAATTGAGTGTTTACTGAGCCTTCTGAAAAAATAATAATTCCATAGATGAAATGTCATTTGTATTATTTTTGCTACATCTGTTGTTGCTACTGTTTATTACTCTGTTATATGTCTACATATATTATTGCTGTTGTTGCAGTTTATGGCTTAAAAATTCATCTAAAAAATATGATACACTTGTTACAGGGTTAAGATGAGGGGAAAAAAACTGGTGACTGCACTACATAACGTGACCGCTAGCTGCCGCCATTGGTTCTCCCTCTGCTCTTATCGGTAAGCGTTTGCGAACCGCTCGGAAAGAAAAAGAGGAGCCACAGGCCTGATGACAAACTCGGGGCTGAGGTGAGGCTAGGGGTGGGGGTTGGAGGGTTGATGGTTGGTGTAACACTAAAACAGGAAGTCAAGGCTGCAGCAGGAAGAGCTGTTCTCACACAACGTTGTGTGTTGCCAGTGCACAAGAATTGAAAATACACTGTTTCCTGTCACTTGCGTCTTCATGCTTCCTTTAAAGCTCTTTGTGTTTATTTGTTTACAGTTGACATTTAGACACTTCAGTCCCTTCAGGTGTGCAGATTTAGAGTGCTGCCTTTGTGCATTAGGTATGCCTTGAGCAGAATGCTCGATGTAAACATAAATGTTTGATTTGCTTAATACACTGATTGAAGGGAATACTCATACCTTAATACTCAAGCACTCAAAGCGCTTTATACAACATGTCTTATTCACCCACTTTTTTCTATGCTTAACCGCTTGCTGTCTAACATTCATGCGTATTCATACGCCGATAAACGCATCAGAGAGGAACTTGGGGATCAGTATCTTGCCCAAGGATGCTTTGGCATGCAGACTGGAGCAGCCAGGGATACGATTAGTAGATGACCTGCTCTACTTCCTGAGCTGCAGCCACCCCTGAAAGAACCTGGATGTATGTAAAAAAAGAAATGAAAGTCAGCAAGCGTGAGACAGAATACATGTGTGAGAGAAGGCCTGGTGTAACAGTGAAGCTGCAAGGAGAAGCTGTAATGAAGAGATATGCATGGGTTTGACAATTCAAAGCAATAGACAGTGCACAAGAGAGGTGAAGAAGAGATTGTGGGCAGGGTGGAGTGGGTGGAGAGGAGTGTCAGGGGTAATTTGTGAAAGAAATATAGCAGCAAGGACAAAGAGACAGGAAGCTGAGCTAGACAGCTGAAGTTGTTCAAGATCTTCACTGGGAGTGACCAGAATGGACTAGATTAGAAATGAGCACATCAGAGGGACAGCTCAGGTTGAGCAGTTTGGAGACAAAGTTGAGGCTGAGTTGGTTTGGAATTGTGCAGAGGAGGGATATTGGATATACTGGACAAAGGATGCTCCCAGAAAGGAGGAAAAACAGAAAGATTTGTGAATGCAGTCAGGCAGATTTGCTACGATGACTACTAAAGGAAGCAGCTCAAAGGAGAAGAAACAAGTCTAAAAGATTGATACAATAGCTGCTTGTTACAGGAGAGTCATTAACACATTTTATGGTTGCGAATTATCAAGCTTGATGCTCATGGTTTTAAATGTGGGTCAGAAAAAGATGGGTTTGACAAAATTCTCACACACAGTTCCAAAACCTCTGTACGCAACAAGCCTGCCACATCAAACCACAGAGGTGGTTTTAGGCGCTTCACCCAAGGATGTAAACCAAACATATCAGCATGCAAAATAAATATGAGGAAGTAAGGTGTGGCTGAATGGTTTCAGTGCGCATTCAACGGAAAACACAGCTGTCAAGATCAAAGTATGAAAACAAAATCCTCCTTAATCATACAAATGCACAGGCAAACACTTTTATTAAATAATCATTTCGTGAGAGCATAACAAATACAGTACTTACAGTGATCAAATACATGCAGTATATAGCCTGACAAAACACAACGAATGGTTAAATGATTTCAATGTACACGGTAAATTTGTTACAAAGCAGATATTATATGCATGTTCCTATTGCACTGTCCTTTCAATTTACATGACAAAAACATACGCAAGCTTCTGTGTTAACATGCATTTGATGTGACTGCATAAGACCCGAACATCTGAAAAACATATTTACACACCTGAAAATGATTCTGTACAAACTACACACTTCAACAGGTCACTGAGAAAACACCATACCCACCAAAGCATTTGCAATAAAACTTAAAGCTGTCCACCAGACAGAAATAAAGTCACTCTATAAATGTCCGCTTCTGAGCACTACGAGAACTGAGTTGAGTAAGATGCTGTGCCATGCACGCGCCTTTTAATAGCATTCAAGGAACTGCTGAGACATGACATGTTTAATTTTTCTTCCTTAGCTGAGATACTTGGTTAGGCGAAAAATAAACCAAAAGAATCATCTTCTCACTGCAGACAGGAAAACAAGTGCAGTAAACACACACACTGTCAAATGTGTTCACCTAAACTGAGATATCCCCTCACGAGGGCGCAGAGCATTTGCTGCCAAGCACTCCATGGCTTGCCATGCTGATGCCATTAACAACACAAATGAGTCAGTTTTTCACCTCTGACACACTATTTCTCAGTCTATGAAAGGAGAAGTGGAAATGGAAGTCTCTTTTTTAGTCTAAACCACCACCGTCAGTGTGGTTCTGAAGCCTCCAGTGCCCTTTTGTTGCAGGGTGGTTAAAACAATTTTCAAAAGAAATTACAATCCACAGTGCACGGTGCAGTGAGCTGAACATTCACGGGGTCGGATCCTGCTGCGCTGAGTCCTCGGGAGTGTGGTGTATCACCTTTTTCTTACGGACCGAGACCAAGTCGTAGAATGGATCCTTGGTGATACTGGCCCTGTTTGAAGATAGAAAAAAAGCTGACATTAACTTAAAAGAAGGTTAACAAGAGCTTATATAATAATATATTGCTAAAAAACAATACCTAACAATCTATTGCTCTTGGCTTATTGAAGAACACGTTTTCCATTGGCATGCAGATTAAACCTGTTATAGGCAGTAGTTTATTATTCGAGCAGATTAAAGTAAGTAGTAAGTAAGTAAAACATTATTTTTATAGCGCCTTTCAAGGTAGGGACCACAAAGCACTTTACATGAGAAAATAAAACTGTACAATGACAAAAAAAAAATACAGAACAGTTTACAGTTGCTGTGGCAAAGAAAAGAAAAAACTGGAACCTTAACAAGTTGCATAGGTGGATTTACAAAGGTGAGTTTTCAGTTTTTTGAAAGAAACCACTGAGTCAACAGTCCTCAGTGGCAGAGGAAGAGGAGCTACGGAGGAGAAGGCTCCGTAGCTTCTCCTCCGTTGAGACTCCGTTGAGTCTGGTTTTGGGGACAGAAAGCAGGCCTTGGTCAGAGGACCTCAGGGATCTGGATGGAGTGTAAGGTTGAAGGTAATCACTAATATAGGCTGGAGTCTGTCCATGCAGGGCTCTCCAAGTCAAAACAAGGATCTTAAAATGAATCCGAAACGCCACAGGGAGCCAATGCAGCTGCCTTAATAGAGGGGTGACATGTGAGAATCTGGAGGATTTGGTCAGAAGCCTGGCAGCAGCATTCTGGACCATTTGTAGCCGGTTTATTGAAGATTTGGAAAGGCAGGTGTAAAGAGTGTTACAGAAATGGACCAGAGATTTGACATGACTGTCTAAAGTGAAACCTGAGTCGATGGTTATCCCAAGGTTTCTAACTGTGGATTTAGCTGAAGCACCCAGAGGACCAAGGATCTCCTTTACTTTTTCTGTAGTTTTTTCCGGTGCAAAGATGATAATTTCAGTTTTTTCCTCATTCAGTTGAAGAAAGCTGCCAGCCATCCAGCTCTTGATTTGGGTCAGACATTTCAAGAGATTGTGAACCTTAGAAAGATAGTTTGGAGGAAACGATAAATACAGTTGGATGTCATCTGTGTAACACTGATAGGAAATGTCTTCAAAGGATGACAGTATGGGCCCAAGGGGGAGCAGATAGAGGAGAAACAGCAGGGGTCCCAGAACAGAACCCTGAGGAACACCACATTGGACAGGACTGGACTGAGATCTGTAGGTTAATGTAGCCAAGAAAGTTGATCGGTCAGATAGATAGGAGGATAGCCACTGCAGAGCCGAACCTGATATTCCAGCCCAACACCTCTATCCAAGAGGATATGATGGTCAACAGTGTCAAAAGCTGAAGTCAGGTCTAACATGAGAAGCACAGTGAGAAAAAGTGTCCTCAGTGCTAATGCTGCTATGCCTACATGCTCCAGGGTGCTGATTTTAGACAAAAGCTACGTGAGTCTGATATATATAAGTTGGTACTAGTGAACAAAGACATGCATCTGCCATTAGAGAGACTCTCTCTGAAACTGCTGAAAACCAAAAATATGGTTAAAAGAATAGTCAGCACAGTTTCTTGTTAAACAGCAACAAGCATGCCTCCAAGAAAGTACTAATTAGAGTGAAGGGCGATTGATCCAAATACCAGCAGAACTGTATAATAATGTCACATTATTGTGCTGAGGTATTATTAAGGTATTAGCAAGTGCTTAATTAATCATTTATATATCATTATTCCTCTTTTTCATTATGACTATGATTATGATTATTACTTGCGGTGATTTGGCGGCAGTGATAGGTGTACATACTTACATGATGTAACAATAACACATGGATAAACAAATATGTATTCATAAATGACAAAGGGGGGAGTAATGATATATAAATGATGAATTAAGCACTTGCTAATATCTTACTAACACCCTACTAATACCGTGACATTATTATAAAGTGCTATGAGAACGGCCTGAACCTTTTAGTGGTGTATGTCACATCTGCTTTATTTACAGCCTATAACCAGCCAAAGTGCTTCAGTGGCAGGCACATTTATAGGTCTCCAAAAAAACACATTTTAAAATACATGAAAAGCTGAAAAGTGCATTTTGTTGTCTTAATTATTATGGACAGTAAAAATCACATTGATTAATTGTTCATTAAAATGTGTTCAGAATTTGGAAATTGGGGATGATTCATCTCATAAGTCATACTGCGCTCCTCTTGCCTACATAAGCTGCATTTAGTATTAGTATCAGCAATACTGGCCCTCTATGTACTTGATATCAGCTCATATCATTCTTTGTGTGCTTGTGTTGTACTTGCGGTGCTGCCTCTAAATAGCTGCCTCTAAAATGTGTTATTTCTAAACAACTTTGTTAGCAAGTAATGAGATAAGACTGGTGGCTCTGTGCACATCCGGTATGAATAGCTGAACACGTTCAGCTTTATTGACCTAATTTAAAGAAGTGTGTGTGTGTGTGTGTGTGTGTGTGTGTGTGTGTGTGTGTGTGTGTGTGTGTGTGTGTGTGTGTGTGTGTGTGTGTGTGTGTGTGTGTGTGTGTGTGTGTGTGTGTGGTCTGACCTGATGGCCTCAATCCAGGAATCTCTCTCTTCTGCGCTGGAGGCACAGATTGTGTAGGACTGGTGTTTCCCCTCCACCACTCTGCCATCCGTCTCTGTCTTACATGCTTTGATCTTCTGCCCTCGACTGTTGGGGTTGTACAGCTCCAGACAGTACTACACGATGCAAGACCATCAACATGAAAGTCACTCTTATAATCTATCAGTCTATCAACTGGCAGAATGTGTTCTGCTCGAACAGCTGACAGGATCTTACCGGTTTACGAGGGTAATGCACCTCTCTAACACAGAGATTCTCCAGCGGGATGATGCCTCGGGGCTCTTTATCCTGCAGGCACATCCCAAAGACATTTATTGATGAGTCAGGCGGGTAAAAACAAATAAAAGGTAGAGATGATAATAAAAAAAAATGTTACCAAAGTCAGGAAAAAAAGGGAAGCAGAAAAGATAGGGATAGATATGTGATTTTTAAGTGACACTTTTACTTTAAATAAAAATACATTTTGCTCTACAAACCTAAGCAATACCATGCAAACTCACTGAGAATTTGATCTTACGTCTTAAAGGATTAAAAGCATTAATATGTCATTTTTATTTGTAATATTAGGCAATAAAAAAGGGTGCGTTTCCAACATGAACCATCTCTATGATTACATTCAGCTTAGGTTTTCATAACGACAACTTTGCTGTCAGTTATATATTAAAAGGTGAACTGAGTAAAGCCTACCACCTATGATGCCTTTCTTTCTGAGAGGTGGAACTCCTGATTCATCAAAAGAGCTTAGCAACATTAAGAGAAGAACACATACACAGTGACAGCATTATGAGATTGATAGAGGCCTTACAGTGGTGTACTCAAAGTAATAGAGGCAGTTGTCTGTCAGGATGAACCATCGCCTCTTCCACGTCTTAACCCGACCTCCTGAAATACAGAGACAAAAGAAATGTGGGTAGTTAGTTGTGGATATTGTGTCACTTGTGTGTAAGCTCACACGAGAATCTTCCAGTATTGGGTCATTCTTTCCGTGCTTCCTCTGTACTTTCCTGTTTGCGTAGCAAATTACTAAGATGTGATGCAGCACATGTTAAGCATGCTTAACATTTAAAAAATCCACAGTTTGAGCATGTTTTTTGTTTAAGTGGAATTTTACCAAGTTTGAGGAGCCATCCTTCTCTGTCGGGGTTGAAGAATGTGTGAGTCAGATCATTCCCATCGTCCTCCGGGATTTTGAAGGGCTCGTTGCGTATGCTCTCGTACAGTTTCTGCGTATAGAGAGTGAAATCAAATAAAATGCAACCATTAAATAAATTGCAGGTGAATACAAATTATGATCCCGAGCATCCTGTAACCTACTGACAGATGTGACTGACTTGTCGGTGGAAAATTGGCATGAGAACATCCTGGATGTTTTCATGTTTGTCTGTTTCAGTTCCACATGAGTGGTGACTACGAAATACAGGTATTACTTTCTGGAGGAGGGAAGGAACTGTGTGGTTTTACTTTTTGTTACAAATATGGTAATAAATAATATTAATGTTTGCTTCTGTTTCATTTTGACGTTTACCACTCAATGACTTAAAAAAAAACTACTTCTTCACCTTCCTCTTATTATTCACAATATGAGCTAGCCGTTTCTTTCACGCCAGTAGAGGGCTAATAAAGTGCAATAAATGTATGTCCAGAGGCTAAAATGTTGGCTGTGTGTCCATTTAGGTAATTGCTTCTCTGTGTTTATGTGGGCGCTGTGATTGTTTTTTGAGGTTCTCACCGACAGCAGATCATCAGGTAGGTCCTCTCCATTGTTGATGCCTCTGTTCATGGAGATGAAACGCTCCAGAGTGGTTTTGTCCTTCACGTTGGGGTTGTGAAGGCTCGTGTTCAACATGATGATGGCAAAAGACAGGATGTAGCACGTGTCTGGTGTTAAGAGGAAGATGCACACGCACACAAAGAATAAGAGGAAGCCTGAGCAAGTGTTTCACATATGCAACACTTGATATTGAATAGAGAAATACAGAATCAGTAACAAGGGGAAAGCACTAAAAAAAATAGAAAGGAAGCTATAAATATCAAAAATACAAAAAGAAAGAGATGGTGTGGTAATTAAAAAAACAAAACCCTGACTCTCACACATGCAGTATTGTTTTTGACACAGTTGAGACAGGAAGCATGAATACAGAATGTGTATTTATTGAAGCCCACCAGTCGACTGGAAGACGTCGGGGTTGCAGTCGCAGTAGCGGGTGGCGAAGGCCTCCATCATACGGTCAATCTTCTGAGCTTCACCAGGCAGACGGAAACTCCACAGAAACTGTCTGTCACATAAACACCGCAAAGGCAGAACACCTCAGTATGCTAATAATACATGTGTAGCTGTTTATCAGTGACAGTAGACAGGAGACATGCTGTCTGTCTGTAGCAAGTCTCAAAGTCTGGACTTTATAGTTGCTTTTGTGCTGAAGGACTGATTAACAGCAGCTCAGTCAATGTGAACTGTGATGGATCCATTTCTATAGCACACCAAACATCAGCATACAAGGACAGGAAAGGTCACACTTATACGGCTCTTCTGCTTGTTCAACACTTGGGGTGGAATTGCTTGATCATCAGGGACAGTTATTAATATACTCTAATTTAGTCAAATATGCTCATTGTGAGTTGTCGCCATGTGGGAAGGACTTGTTACATGATTTCAGAGAAGTACTCTGAACTCAGGCAAATGTGAACTTTTAGCAAATGCTAAAATATAGTTTAGCATTTGCATCGCTTATGTTGTCTTTTTAGGCTCATTTTATATGCCAGTTAAGTTTACGTCATGTGTGCTGAGTGCCTTTATACAGTCAGGCATTGAAGTAGATCAAATAACTATAGGAATCAAGTCATTCATTGGGTTCTCCCTGTCACTCCCTGCACAGTAAGAACTCACCTCAGATGTCGTCCATCTTTAGAACAATGTGGTTTAGAGCAGACCTGCGTCAGAAATAGCTGCTGTAAAATGAAAGGATGAGTCTCTGAGCACTGTGGTTCTTATTTCTCCTTCACATTTTGTTATAAAATTATTTTTCAATTCCTTTAAAAGGTTATTTTTACTTGACCCTAACACGGTCGAGGAAAGGTGATCAGAAAGACAGGATAACCCCGATGACATCACTATTATCGTTCAACATTAGACTGATTATTTTTTGACTTGTCAAAACGCCTGGAAGCATAATAAACAACAGTAAACAGCTGTTTCCAGCCTGAGTATTTATCACCATGATGACTAACCTTATATTTTTTTTTCTTTTTGGATAAAGAGCATTTTAATTTGCTGCTTAATTTTCACATTTTTGACCAATATCCTTTTCTTTGCCAATCTAAATTAAAAAAAATAATAATTTTGAAATACATTTGTTTCTCCATTTCCACCATAATCATTTGCAATCGAACTCTGCCTGTCTCTGTAACAAAAGGTTTGAAGTAACTTTCCTGCTCCTGATTCTTCTGAGTGACTATTAGGCCTGTTCACACTGTGAACACTCGTGAACGCTTGTGGCTGATGCTGTTACTCGTGACAAGTTACACAGTGCTGCTTGTCTGACAGCAAATAAAAGTTTAGGGACTGTGGATGTAAATATTGTAGGTACATTTAAATTTCAATTATGTCCTTCTATGGCCTTTTGTCTTTGTTGAGCACTTTAAAGGTCAAGTCTGCAAGTCTATGTTTAGACAGGTTCCTATTGGTGTTATCCATTATGCTATTACATGTGTGTTTGCAAACATCCTCGTAAAATGATCATGGAGAAGAATTGTGTTTATGAGACAGCAGATGAGGAGGGGCTAACCTGAGAGCCTGGACCAGGTTGAGGTCGGAGAACTCGTGCAGCTCCACAAAGGCCTTCAGGGTCTGAAGGTGGAGTTCTTCCCTGTGGGTTGGAGTGTGAGGGAAAAGGCATGACGCAAAGGGAAGGTTTTTCACCTTATCCTAACTTATCCTCTGTTTTATTGTCCCCACTCTCTGATTCTACGCCTTTTCATTTCCTTCACTTCCATCCTAATGGCCTCCCTACTACTGCTGTCTCTGCACACTCCCTCACCTTTCTCCAAGGAACTCTCCAATGGCTGTCTTGTTGAGTCCTTCTTCCTTGTAGAGAAACTCGGCGATGGATTGAGCACTTCCATCCAGCAGCTTATTCTCCACCAAGTAATTGATTCCCTGCACGCAAGCAGATCATTTCACAGAAGTGCACATTTGGACTTACCACTAAAACTGCACAGGTAAGAAGAATTTTTAGTTTCTGACATAGCCCTTTAAATATGCACAGAAACACATGCTCTGCCTGCTGTGGCTAATGTGTGCTACTTTCACAGTGATCTCATCTCATGCTGGTAAAAGAGAGACAGTTCACAGCATCTGTAATCCTAATTCCTTAAATTTAATTTCTCTTCCTCTTTCTCCTCGATACTGTGCTTGAAGAGGAAAACAATGTTTAGCATTTAGTTATTGCCTGCAAGCAGCTATATACTGCCTTAATTCTCTTCTGTGTAATCCAACATTGATTACACACTGATTGTCACTTTTAGATTGCACTGTTATTTGTCAAGTTATATTAAGTTGTAATAAAGTTAAAGAAAACAAAAAAAGAAAGTAAACCATGATAAGAATTATTCTTTGTATCAGTAGTTGCAAACATTTGCACGTACAGCAGTCATAACTTTGACCTCCAAGCAAAACCACAGAAACTGTGGTGTGGGCCAGGGTGTCTGTTCTATTCACAGACACAGCGGTATGTTGATTCAGCTTACCTTTTTAGGGTCCATGTTGAATTTTTTCTTCCCATTCGCGAACTGTTTGTTCTTCTCTATTGCTTTGCTGAAAAATCAACAATAGTGAGAAAATGTCATTCGTGGACACATTACATTTGATCGTTTTCATTTTCTTTTCACACATGGTCGGTGCAAAACAACTGCACAGCGCTGTATGTGTAGCCACCCCTCATTTTTTTTTATATCTTGCCAGAAAAATGGGAAAATACGTGCAGGGATTTATGAAACATGTTGCAGGAATAACTGAAAACACTGTATATTTGTACAGTTGACACAATTCTAATGAGGTTGAATGTGAATATTTGTTATGATCACCTTTATTCTTCAACACAGCTGGACCTCTCATAGTCAAGCTTTGTTCTAATTTCTTCAGTAAGGTTTCTTGAAGAACATCCAAAGCTCCTCTTTGGATGTTGGCTGTCTTTTTTTCTGTTCTTTATCAAGATGATCCTGCACTGCTTCAATAACGTTGAGGTCCAGTCTCTGTGGAGGCCAGTTCATGAATGATAG
>VURO01046733.1:0-16972 GCA_015108175.1 Pelvicachromis taeniatus | reverse complement strand
CCCTGGTTTCCCCCCCCCCCCCCCCCCCCCCCAACTTTTTCTTTCTTTTGGACTGCTATGTGGAACTGAGGTTTACCTGCTACACCAGCAGACATCTCCCATTGTTGTGCAGTTGAATCTTTGAGTGTTTTCAGTAACACGTGACAAGTGACTTTATTTAACTAAAAATATGATACTTTTATTTTGAAGGCTGTGCACCCTTCCTGCTCTGCTTATCGTAGTGCACTCTGTCTCTTGAGCTGATTTGACAGCAGAAAGCTTGCACTGTTGAAAAAGTGACGAGTATTTAACGGTGAATTTTGCATGTTGCATCCTGCAACTATAACTGTACACAAATTGCGGTTTTCCAGTAGTTTGAACACACTTTGGAAACTACAGTGAAAATACTCAAGGAAGATTAGCAGAAGGAGAAAAGAGCATGTGAATATAAAGTCTTCATAACTGAACCTGACATTACAGCTATTATAGAAAAGCAAGGTAAGAAGTCAAACATCAAATAGTTTAAATAACTGTAATACATAAAGAAAGAGCAACTGTGCTTTACACGCCCAGGTTTAAACGTGACAGTCAATATCAAAAACTGTTGCTAAAGTGCCATCTAGTGGTTGTAGATGAACATCACAAATGCTGTTTTTCTTGCGTGGTTGTGTGAAGATGTGTTTTTGTCTTGCTTAATGGAAATAGTTCTTACTTACCATCCAAACCCCATCTCTTCAATGATGTTTTTAATATCTTTTGCATTAGATATTGTTGATCTAATGCTTATAAACATGTAGTACAGACTAATCACAAAGAGTCTTTAGTTCTCTCGGACTTTGGTCTCATTTCATTAAAATGAGCATGGGCATATATAATTGAATGTATTTGTATCTCTGAGAAGATCTAGACTGGTTTCAAGCACAGCATCACACAGAAAAAAGCCTGTTCAAAAGGTTTTAATGACTGACTTTTAACTGTTTGGGGTAACTCACATTTAACATATATATGGTTGCCTTAAGATCAATTTTTAAAAAGCACAGCATCTCCTTTCATTGCCTTGCAGATAATCTACAGATATATCTGCCTATACAAACCAACAGTCACGCCTCTATACTGTCACCCTGGCGAAACCTTGGTGAGATATTCTTTGTATCTTGGCGTTAATCAGATGTTGCTTCATTAGTTGCAAACTGTACAAAATGCAGCAGCCTGTCTTTTAAAAGGAAAGAAACAGGATGATTACAACAGCATTGTACCGTTACAACATTTTTTGGTCCCTTTCAAGACCAACTTCAAAATGTCCTTACTTATTTTTAAGACTAGAGTGATGCTGCAAAACCTGTTCATGCTTTTATTACTTTTATTACTTCAACTATTATAATTCTACCATAGTATCATGACATATTCTAATGATCCAAAATGCTTCAGCAAAAGTATTGAGATTTACTGGAAAACGAACCATTCTGGCTTCTCTTCAATTGTTACCTGTTAAATCCAGAATTGAATTTAAAACCATTCTCATCACATGTAAGGTCTTGAATAATAATCAGGCCTCATCTTATCTTAAAGACGTCAGAGTACCGTATCACCCCATTAGAGCACTTTGCTCTCAGACTCCAGGCTTGTGGTTCCTAGGATATCTAAAAGTAGACTGGGAGGCAGAACCTTCAGCTTCAGGCCTTTTTTCTGTGGAACCAGATCCCAGTTTGGATTTGGAAGACAGACTGGCTTTAAATCCCCCTCTTTGATAAAGCACACAGTTAGGACTGGATCAAGTGACCCTGAATCCTCTGTTAGCTATGCTGCACTAGGCATAGGCTGCGGGGGGCTTCCAATGTTTTCACTCACTCTGTGTGTTTTTTCCTGTTAAAAGGGAGTTTTTCCTTCTCACTGTTGCCAAAGTGCTTGCTTATAGGGCACCGTTTGTTTTTGGGTGTTTCTCTGTTTTCTCTGTATTATTCTAAGGTCTTTACCTTATAATATAAAGCATACAGTGTTGGTCTTTACTTGAAAAAAGTAATTAGTTACTAATTACTGATTACATCACCAAGAACGTTACTTTACTGATTATGTATTTTCAAAAGTAATTAGTTACTCTATTACTTAGTTACTTTTTAAAAACACAACCTGAATATGTAATAAAGTAACAGACCTTTCAGCCCAATTCTATTTTTTCTGCATAATCCATCATATAAAATTAAATCAAATTAAAACGTCTCTTTTTAAAAATTGTTTTATTAGTTTTAATCTTTTAATTTTATGCACATTGCATCAAGCAAAAATGAAATGACATGCAACATTCTCTGACTGGAAGAAATTTCTTTAACATTTAAACCTATTTTCTACATATTCCAACATATAAAATTACAAGTAACCCCTTACTGCCCATCTCTGCATATAGATTAAAAAAACTGCACTGAATTGAAAACTATCAATAGTCCTTTGTCACCCTACTCTGCTGAACATTTATAGCCCTACACTCTCAGTAGATCAATGAGGTCTATGAACCAACTGCTCTTGGACATTCTTAAATCTAGGCTTAAAAATGAGAGGTGAGAGAGCCTTCTTAGTGGTGGCCCTTATATTTACCCTTTCACATAAGAGCTGCCCAGTCACCCAACCTTTTTAAAACACCCGTAAAAACCCACTTATTCTTGTTGGTACAGTACATCCTCGCTTTTATTGTGCAACCAGTTCATGTTGCACAATTGTGTATTTTAGTACATGTTTATTGTTGATTTGTATACTTTGTATAGCATGTATGTGCGTTACTTGTTGTTTTAAATCTTTATAAAGGTAAACTTTGACTTGACTAGATGCATGTTTTTGGACTGTGAGGAGAGGTGGGAGTGCCCATGCAGGCATTAGCTGGCCGGTAGATTTAAATCCAGGATCTTACAGACACATGACTTGAAGTTAACCCACAAATAAACATGTATTTGCAGGTGGCTACTTTTATCCCTCATGCTGTGAGGACATACATGTGTTTTATAGTGTCAGGAGTGCACCAGGAGCGAGAACAAGGTTTATTGTTGTTTTAAGATGAAGGTCATCATTAGACACTGCAGGTAAGACCAGGAAGTGAATGTGAGTCAGTTTTGAAGTTGTGTAAAGCAGGGAAAATGTAACCATGCGTGTGAGTGCATGTCTTTAATTAATAAGATTTACGGAATATTTCTTTTTTATGGCAAAATGATATTTGAAGTAAATTAATTTTAGCCTCCATACGTTCTGCACATGCCGCTCTGTGTCTACTGAAAGGTAAATGCCCAAACAGAAGAGGAAGTTTTAAATAAAGCTCTTATTGTTAGCAGAACCTTCCTCTTTGTGGCCCTTTCACAGCTTCTTCTCTGTTGCAACAGAGACTGCTTTTCAACACTCTTCACCCGTCATCATTTTTTTAAATTGGTATCTTATTGGTATCTTTTCAGGCTATGTTCTGTTGTTTGAAAGAAGAAAAAAACAAAACAGGAAGAAGAGATGAGTGCAAAAATGAAGAGAGAGAGGCTGAGTAAGAAAAAAAAAGAAGCAGTAAAAAAAAGTGGGAGGGAGGTGTGCAACAATTTCCTGTAGTTGCATGCTCTTCAGCGTCTCTCAGCCTTCCTCTCTGAGTCTGTTTCTTTCAGAGTGAAGAGCACAGACGAAGCAGAGCGGAACAGGATGCAGGCTATCAAATGTGTGGTCGTGGGAGATGGGTATGCTATTATTTTACTCATTTTAACTAACCTGTTATAAATTAAGAGGCCTTCAGGCTTTGAATTACAGTGGTCGCCCAGCTGATGCGTAAATGGCGATTGGCCCCAGGCTCTGAATTTAAGGGTAATCAGATAGAGCTGTCAAAGGCTGTCACATGGTAGGAGCAACAGTTTGACCCACTTCAGCGAGATGACTGTACGGTTCAGCGTAAAAGCTTAAAAGAAACTTCTGTATTTGTGTTTTATGTCCAGTGTTAACATGTAGATCTTAAGGTGTGTGTTTGACAGCGGTGATTCACAGTGAGCGCGCTGGATGAGCCATACAGGCCACAACATGCAGGAAAATGCTTTAAAGCAGCAGAACTCCTCTCCACAGATGAAAATCCGACAGATGCCACAAAGATCAGTTTAGAAAATACAGACTGGGGGGAAAAAGTGACTGAAAAAAAGAAGAGGCAAAAAAGAAGCAGAAGATCAAATATGACAGGGTTTAGCTTCATTGTGGTTTTGACATTTAAAAAATTATTAAATTTATTTGCCCTAAAGGGTGAAATTCGCTCGCATAAGAAGTTTGGATGATCAACCGTCTGCCATCAAATGCGTTTATCGTTGAAGGTGCGGCAAAATGGCTGGCTGTCAAAGCGAAGGAAATTGTAAAGCGGAAGTTCTGCAGTTGTTTCTCAAAAAAAGTTCAGTAAACACTTTAACACAGACAGTTAACCATCCAGAGGTAGCACACAGGTACTGCAGTGTGTGTGCAGAGCTTCCTGGTGTGTGACACTGATTTTAAAAAATGCAGAGAGAGAAGCAGTAACAGTGACGTACGTAAATATTTGGGAAGGGAATCATGTGGCACTGGCTCTGTTTCATCTAGCACACTTGATTTACATAAAACCTTTTTTTATTGAAAGTTTTTGATTGTCAGCTACTAAAAAAAAAGACCTCACATGAAGAACAACAGTTCAAGTTTTTTTTAAACAAAACTAAAACCATGATTAAATCTTTGACATTTAAATTTTTTTTTTATTGTATTGTGTTTATATACACGGGTTGAAATTCATGAATGCACCTGGACCTATTTTTCAGTTCCGCCTTAATTACACGTTTCTTTACAAACTAGTGATGTCAATTTTCCAATCCAGATAGCAAGAAAATACAGGGCCAGTACTGCAGATACCAATACCCATACTCATACTTTTAACCTACAAGGACAGCTTACATGAGGAAGGGCAGCGTGTCATGACTTTTGAGACATGCCATTATTAATTAGCAAATTCTGATCACATTTTAATGACCACCAAATCCCTGTGATTCTTACTTTTCACAATAATTAGTTAAAACAACACAACACACCTTTTAGCTGCTCATGAATTTTCAAACTGGGTTTTATGGAGACCCAGTATGTGATGTTCATGTCTTAAAAGCACTTTGGGTCAGCTTCTGTTGTTTAAATGTTCTATAAATAAAACAGACTTGAAAGGTTTAGACCTTTTTTTATTGGTTGTTTAAGGAATATTATGTTATTTGCAAAAGAAATGATTTATTTAAAGATTCAATGGACTACAGGCTGAACTTAAAGCACAGAAACAAGTAGCTATCTGTTACCAATACCTGTGTTGGTATCGATATTTGGATTAATTCGTCCACCTCTATTAAAAACACAACACCTCAAGACAAAGGCAGTTGGTTCAGTTCAGTGGATTACACAAGCAGGAGGAAGTCATTCTTGCTATGTTAAAATAAAATTGAGAAGAGCTTGGACTTCTGCCCAGTTTTACACCTGTGGTCACACAAATATAAGGAAATATTGTGAAAATGTTTTCAAAATGTTGCCTTTTGAAATATCTGAAGGATACATTGCAAATAACCCAGCCTGCCCCTTTAAAAGTCTATGCGTGTACTGTATATGACAGCCAGAAAGCTAATGATGGTGGTAGTAATTTCCACATTGATTTCTCATTTTTTAATCACCTCTGCTAGGCGCTAACAGTATATATAGATATATATGCGCATTAGTTTAACTTAACAACTGATGGAGAAGAGGAAGTCGGTTTCATGTTGTAGGGAATTCTGCTGTGAGAGTCGTGGTATTTACAGTTTAACAACAAAAACATTTAAAAACCTTTTAAAATCTTCACTGACTCAACAATATCCAGCAAACCTTCATGTGACAGTATCGCAGACAATCAGTAATATCTTTGACTACATTTTAAAGATTTAATTTCTCAAGTATAAAACAATGCTCTAACATTTC
The DNA here is from genome assembly GCA_015108175.1 of Pelvicachromis taeniatus. Lineage (NCBI taxonomy): Eukaryota > Metazoa > Chordata > Actinopteri > Cichliformes > Cichlidae > Pelvicachromis > Pelvicachromis taeniatus. The sequence continues at coordinate 11,044 of VURO01046733.1, read as the reverse complement.
ACAGTAAAAGTAATTAACTTCAGCAAAAAGTAAAATACCTTTATAAAATAACAAATTTGCAAGCTGTCTTGACACCTGCAATGATCTTTGGCATAAGTAGAAAATTTGGAGCTAAGGATGCAATCAGAGCTTATCAGCTGTGTTGCAAAGTCCATTTTCCTTAACCTGTTTTACTCCACAAATTCAAGTTTGTTTAAGAACAGAAAGAATATGAATGGTTTAGGTGTATGGATTAATCAGCAGCCAAGTTAATGAACATCATACAGTCTGATGATTGTATCACTAAAACCTTACGAAATAAACAGGTGACTTTAAAGGTAAATGGGGCAGCAGGTTATAAATGTTAAATTAATTATAAGACTACAAAGAAAATAAATTTGGAGAGCAACACAGCTAGTTGTATTGTACATAATTTGACAGGCACAAGATAGTCCTCCAAAGGTAGAGATGAAGGCAATTAACTTGCTGCTTGGAAGCAAAAATTACATAAATAAAAGATAGTATTTCACAAAGGAAGCATTGTTAATGTGCCTGAACTGAAATAAAATGATATTTCCAACTATTGTGTTTCTTATAGCGAATTGCTTTTACTCAGAAAAAGCTAGCATTCTGTTGATATCGTTCTGGTTATAAGTTAAGGACTTATAACCAGAAAGACTTCCCTGTACAAGTGTAACCTATTCAGAAGCTTACATGGGTGTATAAGCAGTAGCTGGTTGTTGTGGTTGAAGCTGACCTCTGTCAGGAAATTGTCTGCTGCTGATGTTTTCATGCCTGAAATTAAAATGGCGGATGTTAGAAAGTGACTCATGGTGCTGTTACATTCCTAGAACTCAGAGTAAGGTATTTTGCCACAATTGTTTTCTGCACATATACACATGTATTTGCTGCATAAGACCTTATTAAGGACTTGTGAGCATTTCAATGAAATTGGAAGCCCAGAGAGTTGGAGTTCTTGTTTGTATAGGACATTCTTTTGGTTGTCTTTTATCCTGTCTTCCTTCTCTCACCCCAGACAGTTGCGGCAGATGGCCGCCCCTCCCTGAGCCTGGTTCTGCCAGAGGTTTCTTCCTTTTAAAAGGGAGTTTTTCCTTCCCACTTTCACCAAAGTGCTTGCTCATAGGGGGTCATATGATTGTTCGGTTTTTCTCTGTATGTATTATTGTAGGGTCTACCTTACAATACAAAGCACCATGAGGCGACTGTTGTTGTGATTTGGTGATGTTTAAATAAAATTGAATTAAATTGAATTCTCTAGCTAAAGTGAGCTAAAGTGAGAAATTAAAGTTTACTCTTACATGCAGTTGTAGAGCTATGCAGCTAACTAATTGACACCATTTTACCTCTATCTGGTTGAAACCATTTATCACCATTTATTGAGGTTTTATTCTTTTGAGACTGGACCAAAAGAAACATAATGTCACAATAGGATGAAAAGATAGGATAAGACATGTTTATGGAAAAGCAGATTATAAACAAGCAGATAGAGAGGTGAGCCAGAAATCTTTTTTCTTTTTTGATAACTCGGCATAGCTAGTTCCTGTTTTCAGCTTAAACTGATGCTTCTGAAACAGCGCAGTTCCTTTTTGACTGACACACGACCACAAAGCACACACATGTAAAGCTATACTTGTGAGAGACTTTAATGGAATTATTTAATGCGTGACCCACATCCCTGACTCAGACCTCTGCGTTTGACCTAAAACCTTACTCTAACCTTAACAGTGAGTCTAACTCTTAAACCCACACGAGCCTTTGGAAAAAGTTACAAACTGACAAAATTGAATCCGACTTGACCTCTAAAACTCAGACTTGTCCTCACAAAGACAGAAATGCTCACACACACACTCTGACAGCTTTTAAAGCTGTTATCTGTGTGGCTCATATCACTACTGAGTCATTTCGTCAGCAGGGCTGAACTTTTTTAAAATGCTCACTTTTGGAATGACTGCCAGTTTGTAGTTTCTGTGTCATGCTTTTATTATAACTGCTAACACAGCACTCACTTTTATTTTGATTTTATAATGAATAAAAAATAAAATGAACCGGCCACATAGTATAAAAGTTTTTTTGTTGTTATTGTTGTTATTATTAATGTTGGTGCTGAAAAACATAAAAATATATACTCACTACACTTGTACTATAACACTAAGCAGCCATGGAAGTAAAGCAACGTGTTAACAAGGTACTCACAGATCCCTCAACTGAAGCGTCACTTGATGATGATGATGATGATGATGTGTCATCCTTTCCATATTTTTGTATAACAACTTTAATAATATACAATATGATAATAATTACAAGAGTTAAATATGAATACTAAAAAATTATTTGTAGAAGAGAAATGAGAAATATGCCAACATTTTTTTGACTTACATGTAAAACCTAAAAAGTTATTTTTGGGAGGAGAATGGGGAAGCTCAATTTCTTCTAGATAATAGTTCAAAGTTCCACAAAATGATTAATGTTATTGTGGGATTGTAAAATATTTCAATTGTGTTAATCTGGTTTGACTAAAAACTAGGAGTATGTGAGAGTTTTGAGCAAAACCATCAAGAGGACCAGTACAAACGTGCTTTATTTGATAAATGCTTGTATGTCACAAATGTCTTGTACTGCACTGCTGCTAAGAGTCACAAATAGACTGAGAAAAAAGGATGAGCTGATGGGTTCCTTGCAGACTGGATTTGCTTGGTTATTTATGTAAGAAAAAAAGTGATTTATCAATAAGTGTGATAAAGAGTGAGCCAATCAGGGAGATGGAGAAACCCGAGCTTCTGATCTTCCTCTGTCAGATAAGAGATTTTACAGAATTCTGTTCGATGAAAGCAAAAAGGCTGAAGCCACTCCTTCTAGTTTACGACCAATCAGATGTATCCAGAGTGTAATCAACTTGAAATATGAGTGCTGTGGTGAAACCAGGGCACGAGCTCTGTGCGCTGCTGTTGAAAATGCTGGCAGCAAATCTGTGGAAACTATATAAGAAGCAGGCTAGTTGATACTTGCTGGATCACCTTGCAGGCTGCCGTGCAGTTTCATCACTGTGGATGTTGGGACAAGCTGAACACAGATCACTGAATTTCTGTACATTAGAAACACGATAAAACTGCTTACAGTTAGATGTCAGGGTGTCCATGAAGTCTGTATTTGTTGACTGTGACAGTATTTTCCCACAATGACTTCAACAAAGGAACTGGGCGAGTTGCTCACAGAGTAAATATGCTGCACTGTGGGTGATGTTGAATAGCTTCCAATTTGGTGGTTGTAAAGGTTATGCAGTAACCTTTACTGTCTTTGTCTCTTTCCTGATGTCTCTCTCTCTCTGTTTTCTCTTGTGTTATCCAGAGCTGTGGGTAAAACATGTCTTCTCATCAGCTACACAACCAATGCCTTCCCCGGAGAATACATTCCTACTGTGTGAGTACTACAAGCACACACACATCTGCACACATAGAAATACAGACATGCACAAACACATAAACACTCTCGCTGTCTCTCTGTGAGGCAACTACAGGTAAATGCATGTCTTCATGGTACACATGATTAGTCATGCAGTGTGTTAGTACATACGGACAAATATGATAGCGATGCACACATGTGCTGCAGTCCAGCTGGAGATGTCTGACTGTAACACAGGCGGGTTGGGGCTGGCAGCAGCCTGCAGGTTATTAAAATATATTTGTGCTTCAAAGTTTGTCTGATCAAAAGTCAGCTGGTTTCTGCACAAAGTGAAAGAAAAGAGGAAAGAAGCGAGAAGCACTGTCCTTTTTTTAAGCAATAAATATTGCTGCGCACCCTGACAGTGCTGGGACTGAACAGGTCAAGTACTAGAGTGTTGTATGCCCATGCAACACAATACTTCCACCACATTTTAAATGGAAATTTGAACAGTTTAATGTAAAATTCAGCTAAATGTGAATCTAATATATGAAGTACTTTTAAATGTATTTTTTTTATATATAAAATAAACCTCTCCACAGTAAAAAAGATGACAAGATAACTTGATTAGCAACTGTTTTCCAAATCCAATCTGATCCTTTTCCCAATTGGTTTAAAACACTATACAATCTAATGGCCATTTGGTATCATTAATCACTTTGGTTGCTATTTCTACAGTTTTATAAAACAAAAAATAAAAGTTTCAATTGACAAATTAATAATTAGCAGAAATTTAAGACCTACACAAAGTATGCGGGACATTTGCTCAAAATCAGTATTTCTACAATGCAGTGTCAGCACTTTTTCTTAAGCAAAAAAATGAATGTTTTTTCCACCAGTGGGTGCTGGCGTCTACTTCAAACTTTCAAAAAAAAAAACTACTAATAAAACCATATAAAGGAATTCAGCCCACAAATATTGTATATAAGCCATATTAAAATGAAGACCATAAAAGATCTAAGGAAGCATAATAAATTATTTTTCTAAGTTCTTCAGACAAGTTATGATAAACCTCAGATCTTCAATGATCTAATGCTGCACTCTGCAACATAAAGGACCAGAAATTCAGAAAAATAATTATGACTCATCACTTTTAATTCTTCAGGTGCAGCTATTCAGCAATATGTAAACACACCGTATGTTAAACTGGAAGCCCAGAAATATCAACACCAACACTGAGAAATTAAACTGTTGTGCTTCTGTGTGACCACACCTGGGCAGCACTGCCTTGTTATGTGATATGCTCTCTTACCAGACATGGCTAATATGACTTCTATGTCAAACTAACCAAAGTCATGTTGTTGGTTAATGTTTTTGTGAACAGTGGTATTTCAAGTATGTTTTGTTTCCCATTACAGGAGTTTCACTGGTTAAATAATCAGTGATTTGAAGGATTGTTTAATGAATGAATAACCAATGAAATGAAAGGCTGCCTATGACTGGTTGATTGATGGCTGACATTCTCTTCTCTCACCACAGATTTGACAACTATTCAGCTAATGTGATGGTGGACAGCAAGCCAGTCAACCTGGGACTCTGGGATACAGCTGGACAGGAAGATTACGACAGGCTCCGCCCACTATCCTACCCACAGACGGTACATACATAGCTGTGAGATAACTACCATAAACAGAAGAGATGTGGTAAAGTAGCTAAAGTAGTTGTTTTACATTTAAACTGAGCTTCTCCACAGTAGAAACGAGACATAAGTTTGTCCATTGGAATGAAAAAAGTCAAGTCAACACACAAAATTATGATGCCATGAAACTGTTTGCTGTTTAGAGTTGCAAGTTTCTGTTTATTTGGGTTTAAGCACCATAACTAATTGGTTAATATGAGGTCAAATGGACTTTCTGTCTTGCTTGCCAAAGTGATGAGTGCTGCTCAGTCTGCATATCTCAATATATCTGCCCAGTTGTATGAAAAGAAAAAACAGTAGAAAAAATATTAGGAAAAATAATTAGAAAACAGTTTAATTGTGTGAGAACTCAACTTTAAGAGCTTGGAGAAAAGTAATGGACTTAAAGTTACTGAGATAAAACCTATATTATATGAAATGTCAGCCAATTTAAGCTGCAGCATCTAAAACCTAATTCTTTGTCTCCTTGTCTCTCTATCCAGGATGTTTTTCTAATCTGCTTCTCCCTGGTTAGCCCGGCATCCTATGAGAACGTCAGAGCTAAGGTGAGTTATGGCCCTTTTTGTATGATGCATGTCTCTCATCTGCCAAGAAACAAAATGTAAAATGAAACAAATGGAACAAACATATGCAAATTTCTAATTTTGTTATATTAAAACTGCCAAGACAAAGATAAAGCTGGAGGTAGGGATGAGTCTTGAGACTCAGGAAAGTTAAACTGTGCGTTAAATATGAGCATGGTAAGAAGTCACAAAGTGACTGAAAGAAACCGCAGTAGAGCTCATCAGGTAATACCCATAAACCCCATAGGAACAGTTTCCTTGTGAGCAAGCTACTCCATAACACAGCTTAGATTTACCAGTCATAGCCTACAACAATCACTAGCTTGTGTTCGAATCAATTAATTTCTCATTACTGAGAAAAATAGATGAAGAGAGAATTTTAAAAAATGAAAAGGTTTAATTGAGAAAATAAGAGGATAAATTAAAAACAGTCATTTATTATAGAGAAAAATAACAGGTACTTGGATAAAAAAAAAATGGAGGAAAAGCCAAAACAGGTCTGAAAATTAATGTGAATGAATGATTGAAAGTTGGATGTATTTCTCCCATCTATCATAGCTACAGCATATCATTTGTTTTGCATGACGTATGTTAAGCCTTCATCCACCTTTTTGTAACACCTGACATCAGCGCTTCATCTCCCTTCACCTTTGATTGTGGTTTTGGCCTCTAACCCGTTCCTTGATTTTGCATGTTCCCCTTTCTCGCCTCTCATTTAGTTTTCCTTTACTCTGTATTCTGCCAGTGGTACCCTGAGGTCCGTCACCACTGCCCCTCCACGCCCATCATCCTGGTAGGCACTAAGCTGGATCTGAGGGATGAAAAGGATACCATTGAGAAACTGAAGGACAAGAAGCTGGCGCCGATCACCTATCCACAGGGCCTGGCTCTGGCTAAGGAGATAGGTCAGTCCCTCTTACTTTATTTGCTTGAAAAGCACTTTAAGATTTGAAGCTCTCCTCACCAATGATGATATGAAACTAGCAGATGGCGATGCTAAAGAACTTTCTAGCCTGATTGCCTCTGTCATTTTCTGCTATTGCCCTCACTTCCTGGGATCACACTAACTGTTTACCTGTTGTTGATTCATTCATGTTGTTTGAAAGTTTAACTTATTCTTCTCCAGTACCAGCCAACCTTTCTTCTCTTACGTTGTCTTTGTGGTTCTTTCTCTTCTTTTAATGACATATTTGTGTCTTCACATGTGTAGATGCAGTTAAATACCTGGAGTGCTCAGCCTTGACCCAGCGTGGTCTGAAGACTGTGTTTGATGAGGCCATTCGTGCCGTCCTCTGTCCTCAGCCCGCCAAGGTCAAGAAGAAGCCCTGCTCACTGCTGTAAACGGTACGACCAAAGAAAACACAGAGGAAGATAGATTAGACATTAGAGAGAAGAGAGAAACCAAGAAAACTGATCTTAAATCTGAAGCTGTTGTAGATACTTATCACTAAGAGATGATTCAGAAGTTTGTTCTTACACATATACTGGACAGAGACAATAAAGAGAAAAGATACATTTGGAGAAATTAATTTTGTCCCACAGGCATCAATTTAACCCCACGGTTTGTGTGGCCTTTGTTTTTAGATCTTCACAAGAGCACAGAAGAAGAGAAAAAGGACTGCAGACCCTGAAGAATATATGCAAATTCTGCCATGTCTCTAATGTATATCTACAACTAGCTTTCACTAGTTTAAACAAATAACAACAAAAAACAAAACAATGTACGGTGTACAGGTTTGCTATTGTTTTAGAAATGCCAACACGCTCTTAAGTCCAAATCCAGATGCTGCACCAGACAGGAGTTCTTTGTAAAATATAACAGTTTAGACATTATGGATTTACACTTTAAGTGTAAGACTGAGCAGCATGCTGCCTTCATCTAAAGTACTGCCAAAAGTTTATATGTGTTTTGTGAAACCTAAAATAAAAATAACCTTTGTAACTGAACTAAAGTGTTTCAGTATGATTTATTCGTTGTGTGCTGTTTTGAGGGTGATGAATGTAAGGAGCAGAAATGGTAGTTTTATGTGAGGAAGCAAGCAAACAAGCAAACTTGTGTCTTATTAACAAATGTATTATTTGTTGTGCTATTAAAATAAAAATAAAAACATTTGATTGCATAAAGGAATCACATTATTTCTCCACAGCATGTGACCTTTTGGAGTGAATGCCTATACTGAATTCTGGGAGATATAAAATCCTCATATTAATATAGCTGCTGATGTTTTCTATACTCTGTCCTTCTCTGTCCTTTTTATTGTAGAGAACGGCATCTTTTTCTGGTAGTAACTTGAGACATGCTGAGACTCAGACAGCACTTTCAGATTTGCAGTTTAATGTTTAACCAGCTTTTCCACCAATACACCTTCATGTTTCATTAGTTTTAATAATCCTGTAGATATCAACAGTTGACCATGTCACATGGTTCTGTGATTATTATTTTTTTTGGTATTTAATTAATATAGTGTAGTATACTATAAAATAGACAACTGCACAGACATAAAGAGAGATTGTTTACTTAATTAATCCCCAGTGTGACTGAAGATTAAACAGAAAATAAAGCATTTAAAATAAGATCAATCTTAAGCTCATAAAAGAACAATAATGTTAGTCCGTATAAAACTGATGTGGAATATTTTCCTCTTGAATTATTAGGTTCACTTTGTTATTTTGTGGACAATTTGCCAGTATATTCATCCTCTCTGCTTGCTTTTCTGCAAAAGTCTCCATATGCCACTGTTCTAGTGGATACTGAAAAAAAAATTAATTCATATATGGAAAGTGGTAAAATGTTTGTACTACTAGTATATAGTTAGGAGTTTAATGATAATATATTATGATAAACTATTTTTTAAATATGGTCATTTATGTAATAATAATAATAATAATAGTTCTAGATTAATTATATTTCATTCAGTAAATATTTTCTCTTGCCAGTTAGTATTGTACTGTAGTAGTATTGCAATTTTCAGGAGCCTGACAGTTACAAAATTAATATTGGGTCATTACGTAGACGAGAAATCAACATGGACATGGACCGTCTGCCACACTGAAAAACATTTGAATTGCTGAATGGGTTGTAGTTACAACCTTATTAAGTATACACAGAAGAGAATGGATGGATGTATGGACAAAATAAAACACGCATGTGACGGAGGTGTGGTCTCGGGCCTGCTGCAGAGGAGAGGTGACGCAGCGAGCTCACGGGGCGGGACGAAGGCGGACTGAACAGGTATGAATGACAGCTCGCTGTGTGTCTGTTTTTATAACAGTGACGGCCTGGCGGAGGAGAGAGGAGCATGACAGACAACCTGACAGGAGTGCCTGTGTCCGCCGTCAAAACCGCAGAACTAAGCATTGTCTGTCAATAAAAGTGAGGCTGTCAGGCCCTAACGTCAGTAATGACCCAGCATGGTATGGAGGTTTAAGTTCAGATCTGTAGAAATGTATTTTGCCTTTAGTTTTTCTCAGCTTTCAATAATTCATTTTTTACTTTTCTTCAGGACGCTGACATTTTGGAACCAGTGTTGAACAGTGCATCTGTTGCCATCCTCACCATAGAGGACGATGCCGGTTCGTCTGTACAAGACCATGCAGTTGTGTTGGAAGGGGACATCGTGCTACATGACATGCCAGACCTCTCTACTGCCTTGGGATACCTGTTTAGCCTTCTGCATGTCTTCAACAATGATTATCCAAAGCTGATGAGTTATACCTTTGAAGCAATTCAGGCCATCTTTTTTTGAGCTCGGTGGCTCTCGATGCTCACAGCGCAAAACGTCTCTGAAAACAAAGCTTTTGCTGTGACTGTTAATGGGGAAGCCAGACATGACTTTAACTTGTGTTCTTTATTCTGTTCAAGTGCATTGTAGTTGAGTCATGTAAAAAAAAAAAACTGTAGTTAAACCCATTTCCTTCTATATAATCATTCACCTGTTACCAAGAGTTGCACTGTTAACATGAATTATTGTTCAAGTAAAACTAATGTATGTATGCAAAAAAGAACAACAAAAAAACGTCACCTCTTTTTCTACTGATACAAGGATGAGTAAGTGATAAAAAAAAATTTCATTTTCACATGAACTGTTCCTTCACCCTCTTGTTGTCATTTGTTCAAGGATGGTAACATTTCTAACAACTTTTAATTTCAATATTTTGTCATAGTTATGCCCATGTAAAACGTCAATATCTGGGCACGAAGCCAATTATTTGTGGCACTAGCCACAAGTGGTTAGTAAGTTAATCTTTTACAAGGGCTATATAAGTGACCCACAATGTTCTGAAATGTACTTGAGGCACTGTTAAACAAAATAAATAAGATTTCAGGTAACATTCAGTTGTGCTTTGTCTTATTCAATATCTATTTATTATTATTATTCAAATATAATAACATTTATATAGGTAAATTTTCAACTCACTGGAGTTAAGAATTGTATTATTCAAAAATAATATCAGTGTTTGGTGAAGGCAGAAATACATGGCATTGAAACCAGAATTTATTTCTTAGACTTCCAGGATTATCCTAATTGGGTGAACAAGAAGATTCAAGTTGGCAGAACTCTTGTCAGAACTTGTAAATCTTAGTTAAGTCAACAACAGCATTCTTTTCAAGTCTTTTGCATCAGACTGAAAAAAAAAACAGTGGGGCTAACATATGTGTAATTGGTTGCACAAAATTAAGTTATGTTTTGTCAACCTTAGTTTTTTATGTTGTAACTGCATACATTTTTTTGTAACATGAACATATTTTTTTTAATGTTGTTGGTATGCTTTTCATTCTAGTTAAATATTTATAGAAACCACTAGTTTACCAGACAAACTGGGTGTAAATTTTAAGATTTTTTTAAGGTTAATTGTATTTGACTACTATGTGTTATTTGACAAGATTGTATGCTTATTTTTTATAAGATGATTTTATTTTATAACAAATTGCTTACATACATATAAATACATACACATACACATATATACCATATTTCTAAGATTTTCATGCCCTGAAAATCTTAGAAATATGGTATCTAACCAGATTCTTACTCTGGATGGCATTACCTTGGCCTCCAGTAACACTGTGAGAAACCTTGGAGTCATTTTTCACCAGTATATGTCCTTCAATGCACATATTAAACAAATATGTAGGACTGCATTCTTCTATTTGCGCAATATCTCTAAAATTAGAAATATCCTGTCTCAGAGTGACGCTGAAAAACTAATTCATGCATTTATTACTTCTAGGCTGGACTACTGTAATTCATTATTATCAGGATGTCCTAAAAACTCTCTGAAAAGTCTTCAGTTACTCCAAAATGCTGCAGCAAGAGTTCTGACAGGGACTGGAAAGAGAGAGCATATTTCTCCTGTATTGGCTTCCCTTCATTGGCTCCCTGTTAAATCCAGAATTGAATTC
>VURO01046731.1:0-20242 GCA_015108175.1 Pelvicachromis taeniatus | reverse complement strand
TGCTTCCTATCTTAACCACACAAGGTCCACTATTCCACACATCATGTTTTTTTTTGTTTTTTTTTTACTATTGTTTGTGTTCTGCCAAAACCTTGTGTTTCTCAAAGGTCAGCTTTTCAGTATCTGAATCTATAGTCTCAAATAGTCAGACCTTTGCCTACTGCTTACTCACAGTGCAACAGAAAGGTCTTGCTAGAGCTTTTCTTCAGACAGAATGAAGGGTTTTCTTTATGTTATATATTTCAGTGTTGAAACACTCATTTTAAATGTTATTATCACTCCTATAGATCACTCTTTGTATGACACATATAATCTATTACAATGGCAACAATAGTGCCACAGTCTGGATTTAGTGGTTTGGTAATGGAATTTGTAATTTTCTGATATAATTTCTGACTTTTGTTTTTCTGGCAAAAAAAAAAAAAAGGCTTTGGGTTAAATTAGTAAAATAAAGCGATTTCATTTTTTATGACTAGGAAAATCAAAATGCTACAGTTTCCTGTTGTGGATCTTGAGGTCAATGAGGTGAAACAGGCAAGTTTGCATTTTAAAGCTTGATTTGTTGTCACTGCACATGGATGTTTCTTCAGTAATAAGCCAGAGTGCAATATTTACACTGCTTCTTTCAAACCAAGATGAATGCTGGGGATTCCATTATCAGTATCACTTATCGATTTGATTCCTTATCGATTCCCTTATTGATTGTCATTGGCTCCACTTTGAGAGTCACCACCATCTCTAAGAGCAGATCAAAGACATTACATTCAAGCAAATCAGTTACATCCTGTGTGGTCCAATGTGTGGGCACGTTTGAGGTATTTCTCCTCTTTGTTGTGATCAGAAAAAAGTAATTATTGTATGTATTACAGAAGACTTTTTCTTAAAAGTAATGCAGTACCTTACTTATTAATTACACTCAGGAGAAAGACATTCATTATACTACTTGTTATGTTACTGTCATATTTCTCTGTAAACACTCATAGTGATCAATTAACAATATAAACCTACAGGATATAGGAATGAGCTGATCGTAGCACGAGTGCAAGAACTGATAAGTGGGATCGATGGGCAGGCAGAATAATCACTCCAAGGAATTGGACTGATGGGAACCGGTTTTCTACAAGAACCGGTTCTCGATTCCCAGATATGAGGTAGGACTGATTTCTGTCACGGGCTGGGTCTGTGAGCCAGCATTTTGTGTTCATTTTGTATTGTTGACTTCTTATATTATTATTGAAGATATGTTTCGTTGTTGTTGTTGCTATTATTAGTTGGGATTTGAGTTTCCTTGTAGTTTCACATTCAAGTTGATTTAGTTATCTTAAGCGCCTAAGTTGCTCAGTCTTTAGTTCTCTGTTTGTTAGATCCATTTGTGTCTTCACCCCCTGTGGTTAGGTGTCTCTTGTTGGTTCATGTCTTAAGCTGTCATGTTTCATGTCTGCGTGGTTCAAGTTTGTGTGATGTCTGCGTCCCGTCATGTTTCCTGTTTATTTTGAAAGTCTTATTTTCATGTTCCATGTGCTTAGTTTCCACTTCCCCTGTGGTGTCATTATGATTTATGGTGTCAGCTGTTTCCTCATGTGTTTCCACTTCCCCAGATCACCTCCTGTGTGTATTTAGTCTCTGTGTTTCATTCAGTGTTTGTCACGTCGTCTGTGTTTACCTCCCACCGCGTTACGTCAAGTTCCATGTCATGATTCTGCTCAGGTCGTGTTCATGTTTCATGCTCTTGTTGTTCATAGTTTTTCGCACGGGCTGAATCATGTTCATGTCTGTCTTCATAGTTATCACAGTTTAGTCAAAGTTATCACAGTTTAGTTTTCCCAGAGTAGCTATTTGTTTAGTTTTGCCGCTGTTTGCATTTTGCTTTATTTTTGTGATTCCTGTTCCTCAGACTGAATAAACGTCTCGCTCTTTGTTTGAAATCCGTCTCCTTCAGTGTCCTCATTCGGGTCCGTTCCTCAAACACAACAGCGCACCTCACCGTGACAATTTCAGCATTGTAATTTAGTGTTAGTAAACTTATGATGTCTTAAATCTGCATCCTATGTGAATGTATTATTATGAGGTTATTATGACTTTTAGCGAGTATATAAAAACTATAATTGACAGGTGTTACTATTTTATTGCTAACAGGTTTTTACAGTGTTTCCATTACTATACTGTTACTATGTGGTTTTGCCTTACATGCATGCTCTTGTTTCCACATATTTCCCCATATCATGTTCTCACTTGAATATTACATTTGTAATTAAGTAGTAATAACTTGCCATTGCTGTTATTACTGCCTGTTTCAGCTTATTACACCACTATTACTACATTATTATTATTATTAAGCTGCAGCGTTAGATTAAGAAAAAAATGCAAATATTTAAACTGCAATTTTTTGATGATGTAGGATTAGTCAGAATGACATATTGGAGTAATATTTTGTTGTTTGTTAGCCGTTGGAACAAAATCAATCAAACAAACACACCAAAAACAATTTTGTAAACTGTAGTAAAAGTACGCTTTCGTGTATTTGATCCTAATAGATTCAACATGCACTATAATGCATGGTGTTGGGAATTCAAGATACAATAGGTAATTGAGACTCAAATAAACAAAAAGAAGAGAAGGGTTGAATGTTTCAGCTATTGAACAAGGATGTTTGATTTATGTGGGTTAATAAGACCAATCTCTGAATTTAGAAGTCTTCAGTCTTCTAATAAGAACACTTGGTTCATAGCGCCGTGTTCTTATTTAAAAACATAACAACCAATTAGCTTCAGCAAACTTCACTGTGAGTAATTAGCTGTGAATGGGAAGTGTGCTGAGAAAAGGACAGTGTTAATTACAGTTATGATTGCTTATCATGTCATATTTTATTTATTTATTTTAAAGCCCACAGGTGATTTAGTCCTTAGAAATAGATTCGAGAAGACTTGTATGGCTTACAACAAAAAAAAAAGTTTAAAAAGTTAACATTTAGGCTACCTTACCTTTAGGGTAGATATTTAAGGCTACTTTAGATATTTAATCTGGAATCCATTTAGTGAGACGACTGAGTTCGGTGTAGCAGAGTGGATAAATTGGGGCCATTCCTGCTATAAATATACAAAAGTATCTGATAAATTGAATTTGTACGTTTCAGGGGCATATGGTGTTCTATCACACGCACGAAACCTCAGATTAGATCTGTTTAAACATTCACGTCTGTCTGGTTGGTTTTGCTAGGAAATCTAACAAAGTTTGTTCATGTAGCTCTAAATAGCTCACAGGATCTAATTTGCTTCATTTTAACCAGGACCAAATTTCTGCACTGAAAGGCTTGACTCAGTTGCCAACAGTAAACACTTAAAAGTCTTTGGTTGATTGTATCGTGGCTATCACATGACTCTTTACCTCTATACAATATTAGTATTTAGACATGTGGTTTACTAGGGAATAAAGTCTGAAAGATCAAATCGCCACCTATATTTGTAGCATTATTAAGTAACATTATTGATCGACCAACACAATTCACCTTGTCGACTGTGGTCGTGATACAGGTCACGTGCTGAAAAGTGTCATCAATAATAACGTAGAAACACAAAGGATAAAAAACAACCCGTTTAATCTGCCACGTGAAATAAAAGTGCTGATGTGCTGCCAGGTGAATGACTTGTGCTTACTGAACTGTTAGCTAGAAGGGTATCAGATGTGCAAGAGCGGGGCCCTTCTGTTTCTTGGCGCTCTAAAGTCAAAAAGCAGCGCGCCCGGGTCTGCTGACAAACAAGCGCACTACATTTGTTGACATGGAAATACAGATACACAACTCTAATATCGGCAACCTCATGTCTCCAAGTTACTCAGGCATGAGTCTGTGCAAATGCTCTTGTGTAATGAAGCAGAAACTTTAATAAGGACTTTACAAGGCAGCGATTTGATTCTCTTCCTCTTCCTCACGCTGTCTCTCTCACTCACGCATACCTGCACACACCATTTAATTTAAATCGCACCCAGGTTGAGCGGTCAAGGGAGCGAGGAGAGAGAGTAACATGTAATGAATATTGGGACATGCTGCATATTAGCTGTCACAATGAGATGTCCATGTCAACATTTTCATCTTCTCGCTTGCTTTCCTTTGCAGCTGTTGCTGCCTACTCTATTTTTTTATACCCTCGTGCTGAAACTCAGATTGAACATGGCTGCTGTGGACGTGAAAGCACAGAGAAGTTTTAAACAGATAAGTGTGTACATGGTAAAATAAGGGAAAACCTAAAATCAGGTAATCATGGAAGTATTCTGAATTACCAATAACAGTATTATAACTTGAGTTTTCATCACTTATTCAGATGCATTCAATTCACTACATTCGATGGATTGTGTTGTAGACATTTCATTGACTTTGTACTGAAAATAATTGCTAATATAAAAACTGCTGACAGCATGAGTTTTAGCCTATATAAATATGGAAATATATGTTATTTGTGAACGTTCTTTTCACCTTTGTTGTATTGTGGTAACAAAGAAATTCAAAAGTGATGGTTCTTAGTACCTGGGCAATTTCATAAATATGTGCATGTCTGGATTTCTTTGAATATTATTTCACTTTGTTATTATATGATAGTGAAAAGGTGTTCTTCCTCTGGGTTGCTATGGGCAGACTGCGCTCACTTGGTGAGCATATGAGAGCCACACAGAGAGTGGTAGTGTGAGGAGAAAAAGGGACCCTTGGTGAGGATTGTAACCACAGCAGGGGTACTTGTCTGCCATCTCTCACTGTGACAACCTATAAGAGAGATCAGGGGAGGTGGAGGAGGAGAAACTAAGAAATGCAGGGGTGGAGGGAGACATGGAGGAGAGGGTTTTCTTGAAGCTCAGTGAAGCGTTGATGTTTTCTCTGTCCAGCTGAGAGCAAAGAGATAGAGAACCTATCTGCTGTACCAGGGGGTCTTCAGAGAGACTCATGCAGGAGAAACAAACAAAGGACGGAGCGATGGTGAGTAAGGCTGACGTGAGGAGGGAGAGTGAGATATTGATGTGGAGATAAAGGCAGAGAGAGGCAGGAGGGATTAGGAGAAGACAGCTGTGATAATAATTGTTATCATCATCACTGTGTTTTGTTCTGCTGTTACAGTGGGGGTGCCACTGGTCAGGTAGATCACTGATGAAGCAGCATGTGGGATATGTGTGTAGAATCTCCTTCTGCAGTTGGCTGACATCACAAACTGATTGAGATTTAGGCACAAAGTACATGAAGCATCAAATTTGACAATATTTTAACTCGGACAACATATTATTTATATACTCAGAGATGTTTTTTTATTTGTTTTCTTTGCCAAAATCTTTGGCCTTAATGCACATTACCCTCTTGACTGTGCAATGTGACGTGATATAATTTGCATTTAACTCAGTTCACTTGATTTGTTTTTTAATATAGCACCAAAACACTACAACAGTTGCCACAAGGTTCTTTATAATGTATATATTATGTATATTTATATAATGATAAGAAGGATTTAAAATTGAGAGCCAATGAAGAGACGTCAGTATAAAGAAATATGCTCTTTCTTTCTGGTCCTTCTCAGGACTCTTCCTGCAGCATTTAGGATCAACTGAAGGCTTTTCAGGGAGTTTTTAAGACATTCTGATGAATTACAGTAGTCCAAAATTAATATATGAATGAACCAGTTTTTCAGCATCGCTCTGATAGCAGATGTTCCTATATGTCTCTAACTGTCACTCTGTATGGGGTGTGCAAGCGCTTTCGTATCGCTGAACAAGCGTAGCGACGGTGTGGTTTGCATTGTTAGCAGTATTTGTTGTTGTCATGAGGTGCACTCTGTCACTGATTCATGTCTTAACTTCCATGGACAGGATTTCTAGTCACATTCAAATGGTGCAGTATCTCCAGTTTGATGGCCTCAGGATCACCCTCTGTGTTTTTTAGATTATGTGGATTTTCTGGTTCTTTTGGCCTCATCAATTGATGACAAGTGTGTAATTAGCACTACTGAGTTTGAGGCCATGGTTCTCCGCTGTGGAACGGTAGAGTGCCCACTCAGGATTGGGCAGAAGTTAATGCCCCAAATGGAAGAGTTTAAGTATCTCAGGGGTCATGTTCAGAAGTGGGGGGATACTAAAGTACTTTTGTAACATTCAAACTTGGATGCCATCACTCAGTCTTTGTGATGAAAACACATTTTATGTGCTTAACATGTACTTTGTCATGTTGTCCTTTATGGACCTACTGATGCAGTTCATACATTTATTTAAAAAAAACAAAACAAAATTTCTGAAAACAATTCAGGCAGTCATTGTACAGTATCGGATGTCACTGAGAGAAAGTTCACCTCACTGTTCATTTCCTGTTTCCAACCAACTGTCAATACTGTTGACTTTTAAAGTATGACCACAATTGTTCTCTGGCTTGTTTATTATTGTAACTGTAATGACTAAGTTTCCTTAACCTTAACAAAGGATTGGCCTAAACCCAAACCTTGCGAAACATGACTTTTGACCAGTTTGTGTGCTTACCCACAACTTAGCCATAACATCTTGTCATCACAAAAGCGATATTTTCCACTGTAATAGCTAAACCATGTGAGCTTCAGATAGAAAACCTTGCATCTATGTGTCATGCAAAAAATAACTAAATAAAAAGAACAGAAAGTTAATGAAACAAAGAGGTGCTTTCTGACATGAGTATCATCAGGACAATGTGCTTGTCTTACAGACCATTTTAAACTACTGTACAACTATGCCTTGACCCAACTGTGACTAGAGCTATCCACCCACTCTGACGCTTTTCCCACTCCCTACTTTCAGATCACATTACCTCCTCCTGACAGACAACGGTCATAATTCTAAGCGGAGGGGTTTTCCTGTTCAGTGACTGATTATGTCTTGTTTTTTTTTTTAGTCTATGTCTGTAAATATAAACACAATCACTAAAGAACACGACATTCTCAGTGCATCTGACTGTGGTGATACCACAAGGGTCTATGAAAGATATCCATCTGGCCTGGAAATGCCCTGGGATCCCAAGGGGGATGAGCTTGAGGAACTGGCTTGGAAATGGGACACCTGACCATCATTGTGCTAAATGTGGTGTGACTCTTGTGACTAAGCAGCAGAGGAAGTACACTAAACAGCCCACCCTTTTACAACAATATGTATGTGGTAGTATGAGTCCTAGTGACATCCACATGATTCCCAGAATTCAAACTTACGAGGACAACAGTGCATTTTTAGAGATAAACAAGGTACTATTGCTTTCATCTACTACATGTTTTGAAGTTGTGGCTTATTGGTGATAACATAATTGAATTCATTTTATTTCAGTTCAGTATATTTGTATAGCCCGGTATCACTTGTAGAGCTTCAAAGGGCTTCGCAGGGATAAAAAAACAAAACAAAAAACTGATCATCCGTACATAAAAATGAATTATACATAAAATCCTGTAAAACACAAAGCGATATGGAGAAAGATAACAAACTTGGAAGAAACAGAAGCAGAGGGCTGATATGATACTGATAAAGATCAAAATGTACATTTGCTCTGCTTCTACCAGATTACTAAATGTGGCTTAATCCACCGACAACTACTGTAGTAAAGTGGGATTATTATTAAGTGGAATCAGTAATGAAATGCCAGATTAAAAAGGTGTGTTTTTAAGAGTTTCATGAGATTTTCAGTAGACTTTGATTCCACAATACTCTGAGGTGTTCTCTAATATTTAGAGGTTTTAAACTGTTCCAGTTCGATGGCATGAACAGCAAACAAATGAACTGCATCCTCAATTTTTCCAACCAAGACGTATTGGATATCTAAGAGTTTGACAGTAGAGGATCTAAGAAGATCTAAGATTTAAAAAATTAGCGGTCACTCACTACAAGAGAACCATAAGTTCAAATCTACCACTTGGCCAGGGCTTTTCTGTGTGGACTTCACATGTTGTCCATGTGTCTGTATGGGTTCTCTCCAGGTACTCAGGCTTTCTCACGCAATCCAAATACATGCAGTTAGTGGGGTTAGATTAAACTGGCCATAGGTGGGAACATGAGTGCGAATGGTTGTCTGTGTCTTAGGGTTTACTTCAGAATGGGCTCCAGGCCTCCGCAAACCCGAACTGTATGGGTGAAATGTATGGCTAGATGGACGGCTTTTGTTAGTGTTTGTTAAGCAACTCAGTGGTCCAGACAGTAAATGAGGATTTCATAATCAATTGTGTTAAAGGCGACGCTAAAGTCAAATAAAATGAGGACAGCAGCCATATCCCTTTAAAGCCCGAACCATGAAATAATTGCCAGAAAATTGAAACTTTTTGAAAATGGAGAATTTATTGAAACGTCAAATTTGTTTAAATAATTCATGCAATTTTAATTTCCATATAAGATTTTTAATTCATATCATATTTGCTGCATCTGGCATATAAATTTTTTTTTATTAAAAATGTCAACATCAAAAATCTTATTAGGCAAGGAAGTAACAATCTGGGTTAAAACTCTTGTTTTACTCTTTATTTAAAATTTTAGTTAATTGTTTCTCTTCGTTTTTTTTTCTGTCGTGAAGTCACACATTGTGAGCAGTTGATTTTACGGAGGCAACTTGGGCGCTGCTGTGTGTGTGTGTGTGCACGTCCATGTGAGTGTGTTGCAAATTAATGTATTTTGTGAACCATCCTATTATTAAAACATGGAGATTACACATCATGAATGGGCCTTCTATTCTTCATTTTAAAAATTAATGAAGGGTAGGGAAGAAGGGAGCAGAGAACAGGAGGGCGGTGGGTGGCTCGAGAGAAGCTCTGAAGAGGGAGCAGAGGAAAGGACCGAGGCTTCGGTTTTAAACACAGTACGTAGAAGCTACATTAGAGCTATCAATAAATCAAGAAATAAGAGCGTAGCTTAGAAGTCAAGGAAAAGAGGTACATGCTACATCTCTTCCGCATAGCTTGTCACCATATTTGCATCTTAAAATAACTGTCATTCCAGTCAACCGAACACTGTTTTATTTTACTTTTTCATAATTGCCTTTTTTGTTTAATGATGTCATGAACCGTAGCGTACACCATAAATATGATTGCATATTTGTCATTAAAATTAATTTAACATGGGAAAATATTGCGCCAGTCTTTTACCGGTATATTCTTGCAACTAATTAGATTCCAACAACCTTGGTAATGCTTGGGTGGAGCCACATTTAATAATGAATGCTTCTTGCTTTGTTTTAGATGGTCTTAATTATTTATCTAATTTTCCAAAGGACTTCTGCATTCTCACGGTTAAATGCTTCAGTTTCATTTGATGAGTTTTCACGTGACCGTTGAATGATTATTTCAAGTGTATCTGTACTTAACAAAAAAAAAAAAAACTTGTGTTAGAAAATCAATATTTTTTTATAATATAAAGTAATCATAACAGGCAATGAGCAACAAAGGTCCTTGACTTCCTGCACTGTGTTATATAATAGCTGTATTTCCAATTTATTGCTAGCTAACTGCTTAGATAGCATGTAGCTAACTCCATTTCACCTTTGATGACTTTTTTTTACTGTGATTTTAGTGATTCTATTTTTAACCTTTTGCGATCAAACACACAGCTTCTTGCGATAGGAAACTCAAAGGTAGTTTGAGTAAATTAAACCAAGTCTGCAAGACACAGAGACATAGAACAATTTCAGCAACACTTTTTTTTTTCTTGGTTTTTCAGGTTTTCGTTGCAGCATCAAAGGTGGGATAACCTTTTTCTCACTCTTCTTCATCAACACTCACAGGAACTTATGATTCTTTTAGAAAGATATTTCTGTTTGTTTCTTTTTACTTTTCACCATCTTTATCTTACAAAACCACACATCCAATCTTCAAAAATCACCAGTATCGTGAGAAATCTCACATTCTGGTTTCCATTTGAGTAAATATGTGCAAACCTGTATTTGGACGAAACAGTTGCCTTAAGTGCAAAGTAAGTGACATTGAATGAAACTTAGACATAGAAACATTTTAAACATGTTTTAAAATTCCGCTGTTAAACACAATCTTCCATTCTAAATCAACCGTGACTATTATTTTTCCTCAGGGGATATACCTTTTGTAGACTTTAAAATGTTACATCGTCATTATGGATTTTCTTGGTCCTCAAAAGACTCTAATTTACCATTAACATAATATTCCATTGCTGCGAAACAGGAAATATTCTTCCGAGCTTGTTTGTTTTTTTGTATTTATTGATGTCATTCTGATTTTGGTAACATCTTCATAAGGACGAAGTTAACATCAAAATAAAAATGTTCATGTTGTCCATCAGTGATATACAGTGGCATACACTTTAAACAGTTTGCGTTGCTTGAGCATTAGCATGGAAAGTTATAAAAGAGGCTGTGATTTTGTGTATATGTTCACAAGCACATTGTGTACACAGTTCTATGTAATGAAACTGTAAAGTTTCATTACATAGAAGAAAGAAATTATTTTCTAAATTTCAAGAAATTATTTTCCAGTGGTATGATAGTCACATTTTCCTGATCACGAGATCAGTATTTACCTGGTGAGACATCTGGTGAAAGAACTGAGGAAAACACTCCTGGAGTGGCATAAAAAATATTTAAATCAATATCCAATAATGATATATCAGTGCTTATTCTATACCAACATTTGCAATGGATTCATTTTCATCCATGGAATATAAGGAAATCTGAACCTTTGGTGACTAAAAAGTGACTGCATCTGCTGATTCGACACAATAATTTACAACAAAAAAATCACAAGCTGTGGAAAAAAAGGCATAATGAGGGGAAATAATAAATTAAAAAAATCAAGACGAAGAGGTTAATTTTGCTAAAAAAATAAAAAAATAAAAAAGCTAATCAGGGGTAGTACATTTAGAGGAAAATTCACATGACTTGTGAGGGATTGAAGGTCTTTGTATAGTTACAGTTTTGCGAATGATGTGTAGTCTAGTCATTTAAATTAAACAGTGATTTATGGTAATCACCAGGATAAATAAAAATCAAATGACATGCTTTAAACAAAGCAAAACTGCTTTTCTCTTTGGGGGGGGGCAGTAAACATAAATTGGCATACTTAATAACAATTAGCGGTACAGTCATCAATTCCCCTGATGCTGTGATGCAACTTTTTGGCATAGTCATCTTCTTCAGTGTGATGCAAAAAGAAATAATTAAATGCACTGCTAAAGTGTCACTGATTGGCTTTTGCTTCCCTTGGGAATGTGTTCTCGACATGCTGCGGTGTTTATTCATGGAGGAAAATATGGGTGTTTATTAATAGCAAAAAGATAATAAATCTATAGTCCTCACTTTGCATAACCACAAGTAAAAGTCATTCCTGAATTTGTTCTCTGACTGCTACAGTTGGTGTTGGTGGTGCCAAACCTGCACTGTTGCTTTAACGACCTAGAATACCCTGAAGTGGCAGTATGAAACGACAACGCTGAGCATTTATACCTGCGTTAAGCTAATCTACTTTGTGCATTAGGAGTAGAGCGTGCGAGCAGCGTGGGTAAACTGCGCAAACAATCTATGCAGAAAATCAGTCGTTGACAGTCACAAGCAGATTCAGTGGCTATATCAGTTTTGCAAGCTATAAATGTGCATTGAGCCCATACACAGATATATGTTAGACTACTTCAAACAAATATTGTGTTACAAAGTCACGCCACACACACAGACGTTACTAAGGAGACAGTAAGGTGATAATTACCTTTCTATATGCAAATTAACATTTCATTTTTTTTAATAAACACTCCAAAAAAATCTGGGAAGTATTTTATGGTTTAGGCTTTAACGTGTTAATAAAGTTATTTAAAGATCCGCACCGTAGATGAGACAGGGCAGCTTGACTGTCTCACTTTGACATGGCTTTGGGGAATTCCAGTGATCATTTTAGAGAGAAGAAAACACTTAAATATTTATAGAAGCACGGGGTCCTAAATTGCCCCTCTAACATAATTAACGGAGTAAAACAAAAAGCGTGTGTTCTTACATACACACATGTTGTTTGCCACATCTGTTACTTTGTAATTGGCTGTCTTCCAACCATCAAACCACAGAATTAACATCCAATGAGCCCAAACTCAAAATCAAATCAAATAAATAAATAAAAACATACTATGCTGCACATATACTTTGGTGTTTGTGATAACTGAAATACTCTGGTAATATTCATTATCTTGAGTTACAGTCACTGAAGCTATAGCACAAATGTTTACTTGATTAGTACGTTTTTACAGTGAGACGATGCGTTTGGAGAGTTTCAGTCAAACACACATCATACTGTAATGTCTGTTAAAATGCAGATACTAATAGGACCATATTAATGCATTAGATTAATGTCTGCATTTTAAAATATGTTAAACTCCTTTTAGAAAAGGACATTTAGTCTCACTCAGCCTGCAGAACAGAAAAGGGGCGATGCGCACATTTATTCATGTGGCACAGTAGCAGTATCTGCATTATCGCACAGGTGGTTTGAAATGTGATAGCAAATATTTTTGTATTCTTCTAAGCATTATACTGGTCTACTGCTACCCACAAATTTCATGTTAATATCGTTAAATAGTTGGTAATAATACTGCTTTCCTCTGAATAAATCCTGTCCCCACCTGAGTCTTGGTCCTTAGGACCACACAGAAATGTTATTCACCCCAGAGTTCACTGTTATATTCTAAACTTATTGATTCTCACTCAGCTGCCTCTCATTTATCTGAATTACCTCACTGTTTACAGGGAGAGAAACATGCATAACATCTGGGCTTACACTGTATGCTTTGTGTTAGTACATTACTTGCTCTCTCCATACTTGTTTTTGTAATTTGAATTGCTCTTGGTAGAGTGTTGGTCATTATTGAAATGAACTTACTGCATCCTTGTTTGCACCAAACATTAGTGCATTGCTAGATGACCCAGAGAACTTCTACTTCTATCTGCGCTTCACACTAATTTGCCCCACTTTAGTAAATCAGGCCCTTCATCAGGCCAATCCATCAAAATCTATACATGTAAGTAAAAGCAGAGAAAAAAAAACACAATGGAGGATTTATAAGAATTCTCTCTACAAACTAAATATAAGAGAATAACTTTGGAAGCACTAATGTAAACCATTTTTCCCTCATCTAGTTCATTCTTTTTTTCTTCTCTTTGCCTGATTCTTTAATGATGACCCCAAAAAGTATTAACCTCCTAAGACCCGAACTTGTTCATGGCATACATTTTTAATTTCTCTTTGATATTTGGGCTGATTGAGACCTGATGAATGTAAAAACAAAGATTTTTTTACCCGATTTTTGTTTCTGAGAAAAATGAGAGTCACATATGAGGACATTCTTTTTAAATTATGATCAAACAGTGGCAGTATAATGTCCTCGTAAGAGGATTTCAGGCCCTTGTAGAGCAAAATGTTGTATTTTGGTTTAAACAACCCAAAATGTGATGTCCACATATGTGGACGTCCAGGTCCTAGGAGGTTAAAGGTTCATCTATTTAAATGTAAAAGAGCAGGGGCTCTACTCTGAGCCCCTCATGAATGACTGAGTTTCTCCCCCTATCTCCACAAGCCAGTCAACCTGTACTCCCAAATTATTTATATATATATAGCGCTAAATCACAACAAGAGTCGCCTCAAGGCGCGTTACTTTGTAAGGTAGACCCTACAGTAATACATACAGAGAAAAACCCAATAATCATATGACCCCCTATGAGCAAGCACTTTGGCAACAGTGGGAAGGAAAAACTCCCTTTTAACAGGAAGAAACCTCCGGCAGAACCAGACTCAGGGAGGGGCGGGGCCATCTGCCCCTCAGGCTGGCCGCATGTTTGGAACTCATCATATAGAAGACAGGATAAAAGAGTGGAAGAGAGCCATAGATTAATAACAAGTATGATTCAATGCAGAGAGATCTATTAACACAGTGAGTGACAAAGGCGACTGAAAAAGAAATACTCAATGCATCATGAGAATCCCCCAGAAGCCTACGCCTATTGTAGCATTACTAAGGGAGGATTCAGGGTCACCTGATCCAGCTCTAACTATATGCTTTAGTTAGGGCTGCATCAGGAGATAGTGTCTGTCTCCTGAATCAATTCCTGAGCTGGTTTGTCAGATTTGCCTCAAAGTGGACCAAAAATCTTGGAAATTCTTCCCATATCCAAGTTTTTCTTCAGCTACTGATAAGGACACATTCTGCTTGGCATGTCAGTAGGCCAGCATCGACTACCTACTGGGCACAGCTTTGTACTGCAGCCACTATGTAATAAAGTTGACACAAAGCTGTCTTTCTTTCTTTCTTTTTTCCACTTAGAAATAATAATTCAAAATTTCAAAGTAGCTGAAAGATGCTTGACAGGTGTGACCTTATGTTGAAAAACCAAACCCTGAGAAAAACAAAACCCTTCTCTGCTTCTGCCAGAGAAGACAGTCTGTTGTTATCCGTGTTTTGTAACAAACATGAAACATTTCACACTTATGGATCTATCTGATTTTAGCGGCATACCTAGGTTCAAGGTAGTAACAGCTAATTAAGCACAATATGAAAGCCTGATGTATAGTTCACTGTGTCCTTTTGGTTTGTTATGGATCTACTCTAAAGGGTTTTCTTCCAAATAAATGTTCATAGGAATACTAAGAAGTATTCGTCTTCTTGGAGGTAATAAGACTCCTGAAGTAATAGCCACTGACACTACTAGCTGTTATGCTGATCCTTAACTAATGTTGAGAACAGAAGTTGATGGTAACCTGTTCTGATTCAGCTGATCTAGAAAGAAAATTCAGCTACATTTTGATGGAAACCTGACCTTTGGCATTTGATCTTTCAGTCAAGCTCCTTCTTTATCACTGCAGTACCATGTAATGATGCTGTATGGCTGCAGGCATTGCACAAAAATTGCTATTATGTCAGATCCCAAGCCAGTAATATTGCTCTCCGAATTTTGGATGTTCTTCTTGACCGTTTCCATTAAAAGCTTTAGGGTTGAAAACAATTTGGGGCTGATCCTCACACAGTTCTAGGGAATACAAGTGGCAATGAGGGCTAATCTCAGCTGAAGTTGTTTGATTTTTTTGAAAACACCGGTATCACTGGTCAAGACAAGGTAGCACCTTTGAGCTTTGACCTGCCCGTCATCCGTGGATTGCTCTCTGTCTGATTTGTTACCTACCTGAAGAGATTTTGGGAGATAACTTTCCTGTTGCAGTAGACGATGCATCTCTGCAGAAGAGGCACTCTGCACTTCAGATATCATTTTCTATTCATCATTTTCTAGCAATACTTGACAGATATTGCTCAAATATTTGATAATCCAACACTCTGACTGAATCTGAGTCTCTCATTATTTGCATCCAGGTGGTGAAACATACTTTTTTCAAATTTTGACAGCATGTTCAGCATAGACCAAAAGACCTAGCTCACTTTTATCCAGTGTGACAGTCAGAGTATTTCTATTGTTAAGTGCCATTTTCAAAGTCTAGTCGTTTGTTTATTATCTGAATTTGTGTCAGTCTTCTTCATGCTTCTTCACTTGCACCACCCACAAATTCTCCAAATTGTATTTAGTGGTTCAAAGCCAGAGAGGTGCTGGGAACCCAGAGAACTGTAGTGTTGGTGGTGGCCCAGTATTATTTACTATCTTTATATTCTGTTTTGAAATTCAGTTAATGCTCTGACTAACTCAAATAGATCTTGCTGAATAATTATGCAACAGACTGTCTGGTACACATCTGATGTGGACACCCAGGAGACGATTACAGTGCTTCTCCGTCCTTTCTCTTCCTGCCTTTAAAAAGTGCACCTGTCTCGACAACACCTTTAGTGTATCACTTCTTTCTGTTCACCCCCTTTTACAATTTCTTCCTAAATACTTATGCCATGTTTTCAGCTCCTAACCTTCTGATACCGCTGTCTCATTCTGACTCGTAGCATTTTTTTCTCCCATCTCTGATTTATTTTTGGTCTTTTTCATTTCACCTTCCTGTCTCTCACAACCCATCGCCCTTATTTGTTGTTGTCTGAATCTCTTGGTCCTACTATTTTATGTTCTGTGGATCGGTGTCTTTTGCCACACACTTCCACACAAGCCTAGATATTTTCTTTTAACACAGACTGTACAGATGTATGCAGTGAAGGACTCCTTCACGCAGACTTTCAATTTGGTTTCCAGTTTGCATTTGACTAATAAGACCATATGCTACTTTTATAAAGCTACTTTTACACAATATGTTTTAAAAAGGACTTTGAATCTCAAAGCCCAGGTGACAGCTGGCAGCTCAGAGCCCTAATAAACCCCTAGATCAGTGTCTGGGTTATCACATTAGGATTGTGTAAGACATGCCTTTCTGCTGTAATGTTTAAAAGATGTAGCCCCAAAATGTCTATATGCAAAAGAAAAGAAAACTATTTTCAGAGCTGAAAGGAGAGAAAAGAAAGAAGGATGTTAAAAGTCATTAAGTTGGCTCCTAAGAGTGAGACATGAGCAGGTTGAACAATGATAGAAACACAGAGATGAAGCTCCTGCAATCATCCCCACTGTTGCATCAAAGACAGACCAAACCAAATCACCTGAATTTCTTCTTTGTTCCACTGAGCCCTGCTGACTTAGAAACCGCTATTGGTGCTCCCATGATAGACTTCAAGGAAATAACCCGTCATTTTCCACTCAGGAAAATAATCCATTACGCTCCAATCGAAAGCACAAGGCTTTATCTGTCTCAAAGATGCAGAGACAGAGCCACAGAGATAGCGGGGGAGAAAATTCAAATATATTAAAATATGCTAGGGAGACAAAGAAAGTGCACGAGGGAGGCAGTGGGTTGCAAAAATCAAATCAAAAACTCAATTGAGTGGCACAACAGATAGATATACAGATATAATTTGGCTGATTTAGTTTTGAGTCATCTGTGATTTTGTCCTATCAGTCACAAATAAATATGGAACTCTCAGCTGGCCTAGAGGAGTCACGATGAAAATGTCGGTGCCATTTTCACCAGCTTTCCCTGCTGTTTTACACCTCGGAGGGAGATTTAATAATAGTATGCTTTTAAGCTACATGGGTGACATGCTGAATCTGTTGGTCAGCAACTGGTAGGATGTAGAGAAAGGGTCACACAAATGTGGCTAGGATCACTCCTTTAATATGTTAAATGTACTGTAGTTATGAAAGTGACTGTTTGATAACGCTTACTTCTGGATTTTAAATGGTTGTTTAAAATTATTAATGTAAAAGACAAAACAAAAGTTAGCACAACAGAACTGCATCGTCACCTTTACATTTTGTAATAATAACTTTTTTTTAATGTAATGTGTCTGTATATACAATGTTTTCTGCAATTATTTGAATATGGAGGTGATTTCCATCCATTCGCATCCACTTATCCTTTTCAGGGTCACGGGGGGCGCTGGAGCCTATCCCAGCTGTCTTGGGGCGAGAGACGGGGTACACCCTGGACAGGCCGTGAGTCTGTTGCATAGACAGACAACCATTCACACTCACTCCCACCTATGGGCATTTTAGTGTTGCCAATAGGTTAACCACAAACTATTGGCATGTCTTTGGACTGTGGGAGGAAGCTGGAGTACCTGGGGAGAACCCATGCAAACATGCAAACTCCTCACAGAAAGACCCCGGCCCGATGGTGGAATTGAACTCAGGACCTTCTTGCTGTGAGGCAACAGTGCTAACCACCGTGCCAGCATGCTACACAGGAGGCAATTTAACAAAATAATTCTTAAAAATAAAAATATTTAGTGGAACTTAGGTACACAGCCCTCATTACCGTCTAACCAACCTTATCACTTACATGTGTTATGGAAATAAATGAAGTTGTGGAAATGAGCATTACCTTGTCATCGAGATACTAAATATTTTAGCAGAAGACTATATGATGAGTTCCAAACATGCTCAGTGTTGGGATATGAATGTTTGGACATTGTCCTAATTAGCGTTTTCTCACACGGTGTAGACAGCAGGTAAAAGTCTGCTTTAGATGCTTTTTAACTACTGGAAAGAAAACGTTTGGCTTAGGTGAGGGAAATGCATGGGTATGTACGGGCTATGACTCTCTAGAACAGTTACCTCCTCTGTTATCACATATGTTAATTTGGACTTTGATTGGGAAGACTGTTTAATGAATGATATGTCACTGTCATACCTGCAAATAACAAAAAAGCAAAAACATCTTAGGAGTGAAATTTGCATAATCCATGCCTTCTGCATATTAATTTTACTCACCATAAAAGCCGTTTGTGGTGATTTTAAGCCAAGCATAAGAGTAATACTGTGACATTCTCCATCTCTCAACCCTTCTGTTTTCTAGTCTTTTCTCTCATCCTTCATCTCTCTCTTATATAAAGGAAATGCCATATAGAGTAACCTTTAAAAAAAAAGTAAGACTGACCTGCATCCCCCACTGGTTTGGTGTACCAAGCTTTTCTGTTTGTGTGAATAGTGAATATTGACATTTTCAGTCAACTAGGGACTAATGTGTTGTTGAATCTATGTATGCCCTGGAAACCTTTGTTTACAGAGACGCACACACACGGACATAAACTCGAAAAAGATACACACAATATACAAAAACACAAAGATATCAACATAAAAAGCATGCTGCTTTCACCGGTATACTTATAAAACAGCCTGTATTTAAACATACAGACTGGTGCATATGTACAAAACATCTTAGTTGCATGTATGATTCATTGCTACACAAAAACTGGAAAAGCACATATACGTATAGAGTAAAGGCATACTCACACATAGATATGCTTGCATAGAAAGCTGAAAGAACAATTCTACAGGCCGTACTGTCTCCCTCTTTTAATTCAGGTATGTGTTTGGGGATCTGATCAGAATTTCAATCCTTCTCCATAGACACAGAGTGATTGACGGCTGTCTTTTTTTTTATCCCTCCCCTCCTTCACTTTGCTATTCCCCAGCTGTCTTTCTTTTCACACATCACCCTCCCCTCTCCGTGTCTCTGTTGCTGCCTGTCTCTCGCGCTTGCTGCCTTGCCCTCTTTTTTGTCTTCTATGCTGTTGCTTAGGTGTCTGCAATAGATGGCTCAGCATTTCACAGAATTACACACTTGCTGTGTTGGTCCTTGAAGAGTCACAGAGTTTTGTTATGTATCTGTATAATAATGCACATGACTGTGTAAGTGTTAAACATATGTTGTCAGGCTATGATGGGCAAATTTACAGCTCATGCCGGATGGGCTGTTTCAGGTAATAGAAGCTGATGTACAGTGCATAGATAATTTATT
The DNA here is from genome assembly GCA_015108175.1 of Pelvicachromis taeniatus. NCBI lineage: Eukaryota > Metazoa > Chordata > Actinopteri > Cichliformes > Cichlidae > Pelvicachromis > Pelvicachromis taeniatus. The sequence goes on along the minus strand of VURO01046731.1, from coordinate 1,007 downwards.
AATGCCTCACCATGCTAAAGTGATGAACAAGTGTTCTCTAGGTTGTGTCACTACACACTGCTGGGTGTGGTTACAGATGTAACATTTATTTATTATGTCATTTATTGCCTTTACGTGTGTTCTAGGTGACCTAAATTACCACAAACATGATACATCTGTCCAACAGCTTGTAAGCATATGTATCTGATTACATGGCAGCAGCAGCTCAATATATTTAGGCATGTAGGTGTGGTCAATATTTTCTGCCAAAGTTCAAATCAAGCATCAGAATGTGGACGAAAGGTGATATAAGTGACTTTTACCATGACATGGTTGTTGAGTATTTCAAAAATTGCTGATCTACCGTAATTTCCGGACTATAAGCCGCTACTTTTTGCACGACCTTTGAACCCTGCGGCTAATTGTGTGGTGCGGCTTTTCTAAGGCTTTTTCATGATTTTTGTGACATCGTAAGAGGATTTGTTTTGGTTTGTTCCGCCATTTTGCCTGGCGGAAAGGCATGTGATCAGACACGGAAATGAGTGATATGTTGGTCACATGTCCGTCCGCCAGCCAAAGTAGTGCCGTACGAATTAGCGCGAAAAAGAGACTAGATTAGCAAACTGGCTCTCGCTGGCCCTGTACCCATAGGTCTCCAAGGTGAACAGCCTCTGGCATGTTAGGACAAGGCAGCTAAGGGAAGTCGGCAAGTCATAGCCATAACTTCAGGATAAGGATTGGCTCTAAGGGTTGGGTCGGTCGGGCGGCGGTGCGCGGCCCACTTTGCGGGGCTCTTCCGAGGCTGGTGGAGCAGTCGCTCCGTTGCCCTCCCCTCCCCCGGCAAGGCGAGCCGTGCACCGCTGCTACTAGCAACTAGCCCACCCGCTAGCGCTACTAGCCTGCTAGCGCTACTAGCCGGCTAGCGCTACTAGCCCGCTAGTGCACCTGCGGCTTTTAATCTGGTGCGGCTAATGTATGAACAAAATATGATTTTTTCATAATTTCAAGTTGTGCGGCTAATATTCAGG